>JAOVVA010119953.1:0-11244 GCA_028565275.1 Leiocassis micropogon | reverse complement strand
TTGTGAAGCTGCTTTGAGACAATGACAATTGTTAAAAGCGCTATATAAATAAAATTGAATTGAATTGAATTGAATCTATTTCTAGTCATGCTTTTGCATAAAGTCAAAGTTTCTTCTTCTTTTTCTTCTTCTTTTTTGTCTTTTCTTATCACCATTGCTTGCCCCATGCTCTTTAGGGACAATTTGATCAAGCTTTTAAATCTATTCATCTTTAAACTTTTAAATGTATCCAGACAATGTATTTCTATAAAGAATGCCCATTGTTATATAGAATAGAATTAAATAGAATTTATTATATTTCAAAATGGCTGACTTTTTTCCTACAATATGTCAGTCATTAGACTACAAGAAGTGCCCATTGATTGTAGAATTCTATACTATACTGATGACAATAATAGTTCTTAAGCAAGTCTATTACATCACCACCGAATGATGAATTATGTCTTTATGACTTTATTATTAGAGTA
Source organism: Leiocassis micropogon (assembly GCA_028565275.1). NCBI lineage: Eukaryota > Metazoa > Chordata > Actinopteri > Siluriformes > Bagridae > Leiocassis > Leiocassis micropogon. The sequence continues at coordinate 10,777 of JAOVVA010119953.1, read as the reverse complement.
TATAAATGCTCACAAGGAATCATTTTATTATGAAAATATTAGGTTTTTACCAAATGCTTACCTTCTATTTTGCTCCATTGCTGTCTTCATCATTCTCTCTCTTTATTACTGTATCTAAGATTTCTACTTTACTGTACACCTTAATTCACATGAAACCCTTCCTGCTCTGGGTTGCACTCCACCATAATACAAGAATAGCCTTTGTTTAGTTTTAATATATAATGACTTTGTTGTCAAACTCATTCCTCATCAAACCTCTGCTCTGCCAAACGAGACGCTTTGGTAATTCTCGGAAATTCTCACTCCTGCAGAGCCCTAGTGTCCAAAGTCCAAGAGCTTTTTTCCCCCTTTCCATTGTTTTGGTCATCAACTGCTACTGTTTTGCAGGGAATATTGCCGGCACCTTGGATAACTCTGCCAATGTCACTTCCTGTATAGTGCCCTAACGACCGAACCTATTGTACAAACACTACTGTACTGACATTGAATTAAAAACATGTTAAAGGAAAGGAAAGCATTAACAGGGTAGCTTTACAGATACTCTGTGTTCTACAGTATATATACTTACTGAAATGTTTAATCATCAGTCGTTAATCTTTTTTTTTTTGGCTGGTGAAAGTCTCTGTTTAACATTCACATGGAAACAATAGGTCGTGTGCTGAAGAGAGAATAACACTACTGTTGTTTTTCTCCGCAGCATGCGTGTGCGAACGAGGTGGTACAGTTCCAGAGATCTGCACTGTGTCTGGACGCTGTTTATGCCGTCCTGAGGTTACGGGCCAGAGATGTGACCGCTGCCGTCCGGGCCGTCACTCCTTCCCGTACTGCCACTGTGAGCTTCAGACTTAATAAACATTACCAGCCGGCTTACAGCTTGCACACCACTGCGTTGTAAAACCTAATAAACCTATTGAGACATTTCCAGTACTGGCACAAAAATGTTTTTTTTTTTTTTTTTTTTTTTTTTTTTTTGAGTTGGCAGAGTGAATGCAAGCGCATATCCTGCTCTTAAAGTATTACAGACACTTCAGTTCTAAAGACACTAAGGTTCCAAATTTAAACAATGGCTTAATGTGCTGTATATCATGTTTCATGATTTTTCTTTTCAGATCAAAGATTTTAAAAACTAAAAACACTAAACAGATTATGAAATAAATAAATAAAAAAAAGGATGTTTTTTGTTAATGAGGAACGTTTGTAGACTTGTACAGGATTTTGACTAATGGTTATAAAAACCTTCCTTTCCTTTCCTTATCTTTCCTTTCCTTATCTTTCCTTTCATTTCTTTACTCTTCTGAGCCTTTTTTTAACTCGGCGTTTCCTTTCTCTTTGTTTCTTACAAAACCTTTATGAAGCGATCGTTTTCGCTCTAAAGGCTTCCTATCTGTTTTAATTGCTATTATTGTGGGTTCCAAAAATAACAAAGACACACTTGTGCCTAACCTCCTGTGCTTTTAAGGTTAAGTGGGTATTTCATATGCAAGTTTGAAAAGGTCAGAAGCATTCTGATTTTCTCCTTCCTGAAATTGATCTGATCTTACTATAAACTACCCTATCATATGTTACATTACTGTATCCTACCTTACCCTTTGCGCTCCTACCCAAAACTACCTTACCTCTCCCTGAACTATCCTACAGTACCTTACCCTATTGTACCTTACACCGCAATATCTTACCCTACCTTGCCCTGTCTTACCTTACCCTACTTTACCTTAATTACTCTGAACTACTCTACCCTTATCTTATCATACATAACTCTACCTTACCCTGTTGTACCTCACCCAACCTTACCTTACCCTACCTTACCTTCCCCTATATTATCTTACCCCACCCTGCCCTACCTTACCCTAATTTACTTTACCCTACCTTATCTTATCCTGCTCTACCTTACCGTGCCTTTATCTACCTTACCACACCCTGCCCTGTACTACCCAATGTTTTTTCTGACCCTAAAGAGACCCTAAGGTAACTACTTCACCTTACCCTATGCGCAAAATGTCCTACCTTAACTTATTCTACCTTATCTTAACTTAAACTACCTTACCTACCTGTCTATCTACTTAGTTCAGGACTGCAATTCTCACAAACCTTTTTTGTATCTGAGCCTCTAATAATGAAATTGGACTGCATATAACTTAAACACATCTCCTGTTATACTGCAATGCCGGCCACCTAACACACAGTATAACGTCAGATCAATCCCTGCTATCTGATATCAACCAAATGAGGCTGGGTTCCCTGTTGAGTCTGGTTCCTCTCAGGGTTTCTTCCTTTCGTCATCTCAGGGAGTTTTTTATTTCCACCGTCGCTCTCGGCTTGCTCATCAGGGACTATCTAATCATTATAATTTATACATAATTCCACACACTTGTCAAACTTGTTTCCAAAATTTGGATTCTGTAAAGCTGCCTTGCGACAATGACCATTGTTAAAAACACTATATAAATAAAACGGAATTGAATTACCCTACCTTAACTTACCTTACCTATGTTGAACTGTGTTACTTTACCTTACCTTTCTTTACTGTAATCTACCCTAAACTACCTTACCTTACCCTGACCTTCCTTACCTACAATGGGGCATTGGTGGCTCAAGGGTAGGTCTCTCATCTGCCATGCAGAAGGCCTGGGTTTGATTCCCAGCCAATGCCCAAATCCCAGCCCCTGGATGCGGTGCCGGTCCCAAGCCCAGATAAAATGGGAGGGTTGCACTAGGTAGGGCATCCGGCGTAAAACCTGAGTCAAGATGTTGCCTGGATTAAATGTTCCGGTGGCGACCCCTCGACGGGAAGCAACAACAAAATCCTTACCTACAATATAATTACCCTACTCTTAACTACCTTACCTTACCTCATTTCACCTTAGCTTATCCTAGAAGTACCTTATACTTCCTTATCTTACTCTACAAAACCCTACTTCACCTGTACTGTCCCATGTTGTCCTGGCCTCGCTAACCACTTATTAGTTAAGTTGGAATAAAAAGAAAAAAACATGTTCTATTTCTTATATGTTTACGGAAGATAAACTTGATTAAACTGCTTTATCACGTTTCCTCCCTTACTGTAGCGTGCCGATGTGATGGGCCTGGGGTAGTTGATCAGACTTGTGACCTGACGGGCCAGTGTCGCTGTCAACTCAACTACATTGGTCTGCGGTGTGAGCAATGCGCCATGGGATTCTACGCATACCCAACATGCTCCCGTATGTGTGTTTTGTTTTGTTTCGTGTTGTATGTAATCATTTTTTATAGTTCATGGTTATGGTTTTCAGTTCATCACAGTTCATTATTTTCTTTCCAGCATGCCACTGTTCTCAAGAAGGCTCTGTTGATGGGTCATGTGACCCAAAAACAGGCCAGTGCGTGTGTAATCCAGGCGTGACAGGACACAGGTGTGACCGCTGCGCAGAACCAGACCAGACCTTTCCTGATTGTTTCGGTAATTACAAAACCACACATCTCCAGCAGCATAGTTTCATCTCACGCTCATCTTGTCGCCACATGCACCACGGGCCGTACTCTTGGAATATTCGTAGCATTGTGTCGATGGACAGAATGTGCGTCTGGGTTGTAGTTTTCTCTGCATGACAGCTCCGTGTCCACACCTTCAGAGGAATGCAGGTTTCCTGCCTGCACTAGTGGGCAAACATGGAGTGTTTACTTTTTTCTTCTTTTTTCCTCTACGGTCACTGTCAAATTGTTTGATTGAAAAGTGTGTGTGTGTGTGTGTGTGTGTGTGTGTGATTTTTCAGACATTGACACGTCCTGTAATCCAGCAGGGTCAGCCATTGACAATAAGGATCCATCAACGGTTGGTTACTCGCACGCGGCTAATCTGTGTAACACTTACCTGTAATCGAATTATTTTTTTGCTTTATGTCTTAAATACTGCAAATGTTTGACGAGGTCTTGGTGAAACTGGTTGAACATAACTAGCTACCTTATAAATCTTGCTCTACAGAAGTGGTGGACCCAGCTTACAAACTCATAACCTTCTGATCTTTAACCATATAGAGTGTTCTAACAGTTATCATATTTATATTAACCCATAAGACTCCAGACCAAACAGACCACATGGTACTGTAAATTTGATGAAACTTACCATCAGTAACACAAAACAAGCTTTTAAAGATTAACTCGTTCATTAATATGTGCTACCCTGGAATTTTCCTTCTGGATCAATGAATGTGGAAATGAAGTCATGGGTACACAAACTCGCAGATTGTCACATGACTACAACAGGACACTCATGAGATGTAATTTAGGGCCTTGAGTTAAAGTCAAGGATAAAGCTGAATAAAGAACTTTGGTTCTTTTGGGACTTTTTTTCACCGTGGCTACTGTTTATAAGGACACTCCACAAATACTGTACTGTACTTAACCATATCACATAAAGAGATTAAAAACTGGTTGCTAATGTGTTGAAGTGTTCCAGGTTGATCACTGATATGAAAAAAAAAATTATTAATTGATTTATTTTACTGGGTTTGTGTTACAGGAGGTGTGTATCTGCCTGCCATATGTAGAGGGAGTCGAATGTGAACGCTGCAAACCTCTTTACTGGAACCTGGATCTTGTAAACCCAACTGGCTGTGTTGGTGCGTCCCACTTCTATACTCACTCACTGTTCAATTTGGTTTTAGTCCATTTAATTTAAATTAAGTCGATTAGGAATTTAATACCATTCTGCTTAACTTATTCTATTCTATTCTATTCTATTCTATTCTATTCTATTCTATTCTATTAAACAAATAAATAATAAATTTAATATCAATGTGATATTAACATTGAACTGGATCAGATTTAAATATAGAAATGAAAAGAGACATAAATCCGTCCCATTCCCATTGATTTAAATGATTTCCATTCCATTTGATTTGACAGTTTGCCTTGATTGAAATAAATTCCATTCCCTTACTTTTTTCATTTAAATAAATTAAAAGCAAATTTATTCTGTTCTATTTCATTTGGTTTGAATAAAAAAATATTCCTTTGCATTTAGTTTAATTTAAATACATTACTTTCCACTGCATTCTGTTTACATTGATTCAAGTAAATTATATTCCAGTCCATTCCATTTAGTTTGCTGCAAATCATTTCTATTCCATTTAACTCCATTATTTCCCATTAATTCTGTTTCATTCGGTTACATCCTGTTTGCATCAATTAAAATAAATTCTATTTCGTTCATTTCATCTCCTGCTGTGACACACCACACACACATCCCTAAACTAAAAGTTACTTTACATCCCATTTGTTCACAATGTTTCTTGCAGTACTGTATGTCTCTTGTAGGTGGGGACGTTACTTTTTAAAGTAACTAATTACATTACAAAATTTATGTCTTTAAAAAGTCAGTTACATTACATCGTTACTTTCTGATAAAAGTAACTAGTTCGAGTACTTTTAAATTACAGAGAATGAAAACTCCTTTGTGATTCCTCATGCATGTTGTTTTAGTCAAGACCTTTATAATTATTCTACCATCATCACTTAGCGAAGTTTGGCCCATAATCTGTTAACTACTAATACCCCTATCTCACCTACTGTACGCGGTTTTGCGCGGTGGCCGTAAGAACGGTTCATCATGATTCACCGCGAGTTATTGTCTATTATTATCTATTATCTATTATAAGATGGTGGCAGCCATGTTAAGACTAAATATTCTAACAAAGTCGTTAATGTTCTCATGTTCCCTTGTTTCCTGCTCTCTCACTGACCATTAATGACGAGAGATGCCGTTAGAACTTAATGTTTCACTCTGGAGCCACATATCTGTCGCTGAATTTCAGCAGCTTTCCATAATCTTTTACTTGATGATGCGATCAAAGTAAACATGTGAAAACATTCTTTAAAATCTGACCGGTAAGAGTAAAGATGAGTAAGACTAGATGGAAATTTACTTCAAAAGCTGAAAGAGTTTGTTACTGTAGATACTGTAGAATCAGTTAGAAAGTGTCTCACTTCTCTCACTGCTGCTTAAAAGCAGAAAAGATCATTCATGGAAGGATTGTAGACAGTTTCGAATGTCCCCTATTTTGGGATTTAAAATTGGGATTGAAATATTGCACATGGTATTGCTGTGTAAGTTCGGTCTTATGGTAGGATATTAGTGAAATGGTTATGCTGTTTGTTTTTCTATTTGGAATACCTGGAAATTGTACTTAATATTGCATTAGGATAACATAAGATGACTTTATTGATCCCTGAAGGGAAATTTAAATTGCCATATGAATAACTATGTAAAGCTAAGATAAAAAAAACTTAGAAATAACCCATAAAATAAGCATAATGTTAAAATACTAAAACAAAAAAGAGCAGTAATAGGTAAACTATGTAGAACACAAAATACATATACGGGTGAGATCATTGTGACTCAGAAAAGACTAAGTTCAGTGACCACGGGTCTGGCGTGCAGATGAGTTAGAGAGTTTTCATAACTCTCCATACGAAGTAGTTGCATTGGATTGCACTCACTATCTCTATTTCACATGTTAGGCAAGTAATGACTAATGATTTTTGTGATTTGCTATCAGTATAAATGAATCACCAGCCATCGTGAAAGCGCCACAATGAACTCGAGTCAAATGACTCAGAGACGAAACTTTGACTTTGACATCAATGGCGTTTTTTAAAAATTTTTTTTTTTTTTTTTTAACGTGTAATCAAAATCGCAGTAGAATAAATGTCAGTGTTTTTATATGCTTGCCTTTACGGAAAATGTGCCCATGAACTTCCACTTGAAGATAATTTAAAATAATAAATAAAATACTATTTGATAATGAATAATGCCATATTTATAGTGTATATTATGTACTGTATATATTATAATACAATTATATAATTATTACACCATACTGTATCCAGATCCAGATTAAACCAACTATGGATTTCAGGGAAAGAAACAAATATATTATAAATTTCCAAAATAGCAATTCATTAATTTCCTGCCTTATTAAATACTATAATGTATTATAAGTAATCTAGAGATGATTTGAAGTACCCAAGAGGATGTGAAATATATCCAAATACCACGCCGATATTATATAAGGGACTTGAGCATGCACTGTTTAGGTATCTGCAGTGTGTGGGTGGTGGGGTGTGCTTGCGGGTTATTCCAGTGATCACAGAGGGACGACTGTACAGTATATACTCTACTGTATAATGTCCTGTGGAACGGTGTTGTGTAGTGTTGTCAGGGAGCCTGCATACTAGCCTGAACTGCAGCTGGCTGTAAACCACAACTCTCTTTCCTCTTTGATGTTTCGTCCTTGGGTTTCCTGCTTTGTTCGACACCGATCACCTTTTATTTTATTTTTAGCGCTGAATAGACAGCCAGCACAGGTAATCAGGGCCTTTTCATGCAACTCCACCTTTCTCGTTCCGCCTTGCTCTTTCTTTCTTGACCGTGTTCAGCTGCTGCTTTTTGTGCCTTGGTTTTAGATGCTGTTCACATCCTCTTGTCTATTATTATGATGATTATTATTACTTTCCCAAACCTATAGAATCGGCTAGGATGTTCTTTTTTATTAATCCATTAGAGTAATATTGTAAGCTTGACTGATTTGCTACCATACAGACAGGGAAATGAGCTGGAAAAAGCTGGACCTTTTGTATTATTATGTTCACCTAAGCATTATAAAACTGAGATAAAACTTGCATAAGATATAAGCTATACAGCTAATAAGTCCAGTGAATTCTGAAGAGTATTTTTCACATAATAAATCATTTTTTAGTACTTAGGAGGAACAAAGTTAACCCCCTCAGTGACCATTTAAACCAGAAATGAATTCCTAGCCTTAACTAGCTTAGCCAATGTTACCTCACCAACGTTATCTTTGTATTTTATATATATACTGAAGAGCATTTATGAGGTCAGGAGGCACTGATGTTGGACGAGAAGGTCTGGCGAGAACGAGAACCTCCGTTCCAATTCATCCCAAAGGTGCTCGATAGGGTTGAGGTCAGGGCTCTGTGTTAGGGCCAGTCAAGTTCTTCTACACCGAACTCATCAAACCATGTCTTTATAGTCCTTGCTTTGTGCACTGGGGCTCATGTTGGAATAGAAAAGGGCCTTCCACAAACTGTTGCCACAAAATTGGAAGCGCAGCATTGTCCAGGATGTCTTGGTATGCTGAAGCATTAAGTTTGCCCTTCACTGGGGATAATTGAGCTCAAACAACACCACTGGAAGTGCAAATTACTGTTTTTCAGTTGCAAGAAGCAACTCATCATCTTATTGTCTATACCACTTTGTAGAACAATCACTAAGCACGGAGCGAACATGTAAACTCCATGCACACACAGGCGGGAATTGAACCCTGGAGGTGACAGGCGACAAAAGTAGAATCAGCTAAAAAACAAATGGTCAACCTGTTCCTTATTAATGGCAACATAAATACAGAATTCTTGACCGAAAACAAATAAAATTCTCTCGTAACATTAATGTATTTATGAGTCATTTTTAAAGATTATTTAATGTAAGAAAAGAAATTAAATGAATAATACTCAAGTCAAATGCATCCTGTATTACTGTGGTTAACTGCTGTTAATATATATATATATATATATATTTATTTTTTTATTTTTTTTTTCCCCCAGAGTGCATGTGTGACGTTAAAGGGACTCTGAGTGGTGTGGGCGAGTGCCATGAGGTGAGTGGGTTTCAAGTAACCTTATACTCTTCAAATCCTTTCTACACATACACCAATACACTGGACAATGAGCTGCACAACATTCAGAGATGCCAGATCTTCAGAAATATAATTATCACAAAAAAAGCAATGTTACTTAAACAAACTCCTAAAATAGTCTCATATTATGTCAGCTGTTAACATAACTAAGCAATACTTATGAGAATGAGTAAATTATTACATATAATATTAATGGAACGAGAACTACTGGGCCCGTATTCACAAAGCTTCTTAAAATTCTCTCAGAGAGCTCCTATCTTAGCCTAAAAAGTCCTAGCTGGGAGTCCTAGACTAAAAGTGATTTAGAAAACTGCTTAGGGCAACTCTGAGTAAGGAAAGTACAAAAACCTTTATCTTAGTGAGGAGGTGTGGTCGACCCCGTTGCTCGGGATGATGCAGCAATTCAAGGACTGTGATTGGTTGATAAAAAAAAAAACCTCTGACCTCTGCAAAGGTCTTAAAATGCGCTCTTTGTGAGAATAGAATACATGAAATCATAGTGTTTGTATATAAAGAAATTGTATAATCATGACTACAGGCTACTTTATGCAAAGTGTCTGTTATAGACTAAATATCTTAAAGATAATTAAAACAGCCAAATGTTGAAAATGTGTCTACTTTAGAAGCAACCAGTTTCCACACAGTAGTTGCTATATTAAAGTTCTTACATTTATTTACCGTACTGATTTTATTACTTGTAATCCATTTCAGATAGATGGGAGCAAAATGGCTAACCTTTAACCAATTTACATGATTGCAGGACAGTCTATTTAAGTTGCACTTTTGGATGGTAATGTATATAGCCAACAATCCAAGAGAGATGTAAGGGAGTAAAACAACAAGAAAACCAAACCGGACAGAAGAGCAGTGTTTACTTTTAGCTTTATGTTCAGTATTTGGAGAATACTTCCACCATTTTGTCCTCTGCTATAGAAACTCTTAAGCCTCTTAAAAGTCCTCCTCTCCACTCTTAACAAATTTTACCTTAGGAGCTGTTTTTACCCTAGGGCTAAGATTTTTACCCTAGGGCTAAGATTTTACCCTAGGGCTAAGATGTTTAGTGAATCATTTTTATCTGAACTAAGATTGAATCCTAAATTTAAGGGGAAATTCTAAGAAAATGTCATAATTCTTAGAATTCCGTCACTAGGAGCAACTTTTAGGCTTAAGAAGGTTTGTGAATACGGGCCCTGGTGCATAGTATAATTATAGTGCATGAAAAATACCTCTAAAAAAAACTCCCAATTACGGGAAAAACTAACAAACAAGCAAATAAATAAATACATGAATAAATAAAACCCAGAGGGAAAAATAGTGGGGATAAAACTTAAACAAAAACTTGCAAAAGTTATTCAAAGCACCCATAGAAAAAAATCAACCAATTCATTAATCAATAACCATAAATCACTTACTCAATTCATCAATTTTGCAATTAATTAACTAACTGCATGTAATTCATTAATTATATCTATCCTAAGACTCTGTCTGTTCTATTATCAACCACAACCCCTCGAGATAAAAGTTTTTGTACTTTCCTTACTCAGAGTTGCTCTGAGAAGTTTCCTAAGTCACTTTTAGTCTAGGACTCCCAGCTAGGACTTTTTAAGCTAAGATAGGAGCTCTCTGAGAATTCTAGGAAGATTTGTGAATACGGGCCCTGGATGTTTAATGTGAATTCAGTAAAATCAGAATTCATGTGAATTTTATTTGAATCAAATCAAATTCGACATCCATGATAATTTCATGCCTGGCTGTGAAAAAAAGAATTTAAAAAATCTGATACGGGCAACTTTCACCTGCTGTGTGAACAATGTGATTCGTCTACATTTTAACAAAATTATTCAATATTTAAGTTTTTGTAGTTGCTTTTATATTTAGTACAAAAACCAGAGTAAAAATGTCTTGTCTAACCTGGATTTAATTCATTTCAATTTCATTCTATTTTATTTACATACGTATTACATTATGTAACCCTTATTTTCTGCTGCGAACGCTCCAATCTCTTCCACGTGGATAACGTGAATAAAACACGGGTTACAAGGGTGATAATTCTTGTTTCTCTTTTAATCAGAAGCATCGGCATCACA
>JAOVVA010119942.1:0-11244 GCA_028565275.1 Leiocassis micropogon | reverse complement strand
GAATATGTTTTAAAGACCCCCATCACCCCCTCCTCCTCCCGGCTTCCCACACACACATACACACTCTCTGCCTTACACAGAAACTCTGCTCTGTCGCGATTCTTTTTAAAGGTAAAATGAAACACAACAGGCTGATACAGAGAGGGAGAGAAAAAATGGATCTTCACCCTCTAATGAGACTTGCTTTTGCTTTATACGCGCGCACAGACATGCGCTGTACAAACACAAAATAAAATGTTTCACACACACATGCGGTCACAGTGTTATAGTGTTACACATGTGCACGGATGTTGATTATACCAGTAAGAGATGAGCACTAAGACCCAGCAGGGGAGACGATTACCTACAATTCCACAGCGCAAGAGAGAGAAAAACCGTTGGTTCAGTTGTGATCACGTGATGCTCGGTGTCAAAACAAGAAGCGCATGCGTGATACATGATACTCGGTGCTCAACAAATATTTGCTCGTCTTGCGGAACACTTGTAAACCGTGTTACTCGTAATCCGAGGTTCCACTGTACATGTTTCGTTCCTTAATAGCTGTTTGAATTGCAGGATATTGATACAGAGGTTGATTCTCACTGGTTGATTTTAGATTATCGCGTCAACCTATTAGCTGTGTCTCCACTAATTTGTTATGCATGAGGAGAGGGGAAATTAGATTTTTTCTTTTAAGGAAAATGCCACTGGTTGAAGTTGTAATATAGATGTGTCCTTTTTTTTATTTTAGAGGATTGCCATAGAGTGTGCCAATGAGTGGCACTGTCCTAATGACACATTCCTGGCATTGAACATCCTTTTCACAAGTTTAGTACTAGAGCAATACATTAAGGTCAAAGCTTGGTAGGCTCATAGATAGTCCATGCAGGTCTTGCATTAGGTTAAAGCAATCAACTGGGGGAAAAGGCTCTCTAGTGAATTTACTTAAAGGCCAGGCTGCACAGAGATTCTTAATCAGGGTAGATCTCACAGTGGTGAGAATGGGGGTAGAATTTTGATTTGTTACTCTTCCAATAAATATTGGGACAAAATGATCAATGGACAGTGTTTATTGTGTCTCTGTGTCAAACCTTTTTCAGTAGCTTTAAAATGAGGAAGAGGAGAGCTCCATTCTTGACCTTCAAACATGATCATTCCTGCCACCCTGAATAAGATCCTACAGCGGTTTCCTTTTACCTACGGTTTTCTTTAATTAGCTCTAGCATGGCAACATCCTTTATTAGGCAAAGTCAAATACTGCATCTATGACGGAGATCCTCTGTCCAGTCAATGAAGAATATTACCAGTCTTCATTAAAAAAATTGATAGGGTCTGGATGTTTAAGTCTAAAATAGAATTTCACAAACCACCTAGAAAGGGGCAATCTGATGGACACATTGATATACACGGTATTTAGACAACCAGCAAAACAACATACCTCTGTCTATCTGTACAGGAGACCAGTCAGACAAACAGTAGAAGGGGACAGTAGGCCACTGGGGGCAGGGGTAGCTCAGTGGTTAAGATGTTGGATGACTGACCAGAAGGTCCCAGGGTCAAACACCACTAGTTTTCACTGCTGGGCCCTTGAGCAAAGCCCTCAACTGCACAGATGGACAGTGGATATAAAAAGTCTACACAGTTTATTTCAAATCTTTGATAGTAGTAAAAATAAAAACTGAAATAATGTGGATGCATAAATATGCACACTCTTGTACTTTGTTTAAGCACCTTTTGGTTTTATTACAGCACTCAGTCTCTTTGGGTAGGAGTCTATCAGCATGGCACATCTTGACTTGCCAATATTTGTCCACTCTTCTTTGTAAAAATGCTCCAAATCTGTCAGATTGCAGGCAATCTCCTGTGAACAGCCCTCTTCAGATCACCCCACAGATTTTCAGTCAGATTCAGGTCTGGGCTTTGGCTGGGCCATTCCAAAACTTTAATCTTCTTCTGGTGAAGCCATCCTTTTGTTGATTTGGATGTATGCTTTGGGTTGCTGTCAAAAATTAAGCCAGGCTTGGATGTTTCTCTTCATCCTGCCTCATAGCCCAGACATAAGAAGAATACAGGGGATTTGTGTCACATATACTACACAGCCAGTACTTGCCAGACATTCCTGCAGCTCCTTAAAATTGTGTTCTAGGCCTCTTGGCAGCCTCCTGAGCCAGTTTTCTTCTCGTCTTTTTATCAATTTTGGAGGATCGTCTAGTTCTTGGTAACATCGTTAAACTTTCTTTCGGCTGCTCACATTAAGTCCACAGCGGACCATCCAAGCCACACACAACTTGGCACAGGTTTCTACGCCAGATGCCCTTCCTGACGCATCCCTCCCATTTTTCTACCTGGGCTTGGGACTGGCACTGGGTAGTAGGGGGTGTGGCAACCCACCAACAGCCGGGATCCTCAAAATCAACAATCTAGAGCCTTATCCGCCTGAGCCACCACTCCCCTCAGTGTGTGGTAATGTCAGTTACGCTATATTTTCTCCACTTAATGATGCCTGAGTTCATGGGATATCTAATGCCTTGGAAATTCTTTTGTAGCCTTCCTCATAATCCTAAAACTGATGTAATCCTAACTAATAACTTTTAAGAATGAGATCCCTCTAATGCTTTGGCAGCTCTCTGCGGACCATGGCTTCTGCTGTAAGATGCAACTAATAAAATGTCAGGAAAAGCCTACTAGAACAGCTAAACTTTATTTTGGGATTAATCAGAGGCACTTTAAATGATGGCAGATGTGTACTGAATCCTAATTAACAAGAGGTTACATGTGATTGCATTATTTTAGTTTATTTTTTTACTCCCTTCTTAAAGATTTCAGGTGTTTTTTTTAGGTGAGACGTACAGGTTATAGGTCACATTAAAGGCGGAAAAATTCTGAAATTATTTATCCTGGTCTAATTTTTTACTTCACAAAAACCTGCCATTTTGACAGGGGTGTGTAGACTTTTTACATCCAATGAGATAAAAATGTAAGACACTCTGGATAAGGGCGTCTGCCAAATGCTGTAAATGTATTGAGTTTCTTGTGTTACTAATCTTGGAAGACGAGGAAGAATTTCAAAGCTTTTGAAGAAGAATCTGTCACGTGAGCAGAACATGTGTCTCAGCTAATTTGTTATGCATGAGGAGAGGGGAAATTGGATTTTCCTTTTTAGGAAATTACACATTCAGTTAGAAATCCTGGCTAAAAATCATCAGGATTTTTCCCATTAAAATGGTTATAAAAATAATTCTGTCATTTATAGTATTTTATAAATACAACATCAAATAGTATACCGTATTTGATATAGTATATAGACAATATATAGAAAGTATTATAGATAAGTATTATATTACATAAGTCCAATGTTTATGCTACCTGGCAAAAGCCTTTTTTCTGGTTATCTCATTGACAAGTGGTTTTCTTATGGCCACACAGCTGTTTAGTCCCAATCCAGAAAGTTCTCATCACATTGTGTGCATTTAAGGGATTTCCACTGCATTCATGGCCACATTTCTTCCCTAAACTTGACGGTTCATCACTATCCTTCCAGCTTTTGATCATGCATTGAAGGCCTCTTAACCCAATTTCAGTAATCTCCTTAATTGTTTTCTTTGCTAAATGCAGCTAAATAATTTGACCCTTCTGAAATGGGGACTTTTCGGGTTAGGTCGTGTATTTGCCAACTATTTAAATAAAAATTTCTAAACAATAGGATATAACACAGTGGATTTTTGATTTCACTAATCACTGACTGTTGAGTTTGTGCCCTTAAGTCCTGCATCATTCAGGCTATTAAAAATGTCAGAGAAAATAATACAAGCAAAATTCCTGATTTGCTGGATGATCTCAAAACCACTTTCCATAGTATTTGCATTTCTGAGGAATAGACGTTATCATGGTCAGGACTTCTACACAGTCTATGAGTCTGTAGGCTATGAATAAAGGCTTATGTTAATATCGAAACAATATTTTTTGCATTCTCATTAAATAATTATATCTTTTGTATTAAATATTAAATTAAATTCAACTCAAATGATATCCTCTTGTCTCTTTACACAGTCCAAAGACATGCAGAGGCATTTCTAAATCTAAATGACATTTTGATGTTTGATGTGAACATTATCTAAAACTCCAAGCATGTGGACACTAGACAGTGTATTCCTGCCCCAAATTGTTGCCACATACTGAGCAAACAACTGTAGAAGATGATGTTACCTGCTGTATAAATAAATAAAACCTGTTACAGCATGAAGACATGGTGTATCAGGGTTGGAGTGGAAGAACACAAGAACTCAATCCCACTGAACACCTTTTTTTAATGATTATTATTTTTTTGGATTTTTTTCCCGATTTTCTCCCTAATTTAGTTGTGTCCAATTCCTCCCCGTCACTAGGGGGGGGTCCCACATTAAGGCTACTACTATGATAGGGCGAGCACTTTACCACTGCGCCACTCGTATTATATGTATGATTATAGATATATGCATGACGTATTATCATGCAGCTCCCGCTGAGCTCCTGTCTAGTGTAAATGCTGGCTGGTTCTCTGTGATTCCCAGTCCAGCACCGGCCGAGCACCACAACCGGCACCTGGCACCTGTGTAGTGGAAATGAGGTATCGGAGGCCTCCCACTGAACACCTTTGAGATGACCTGGAACACCGATTGTACCCCAGGGCCCCTCAGTGCCTGATCTCACTCACTCATCGTCTATACCGATTTATCCTGCGTACAGGGTCACGGGTGGCCTGGATCCTATCCCATGACACTTGGGGCACGATGTGTGTACACCCTGGATGGGGTACCAATCCATCTCAGGGCGCACACACACACTCACTCACTCACTCCCATGCTCATTCACACGATGCAAGCAGATTTGGGAATTAAACCCGGACCCTGGAGGTGCAAGGCGACAATGCTAACCACTAAACCACCTGATCTCACTAACACACAGATCCACACTCCAAAATTTAGTGGAACATCTTCCATGGACAGTGGAGCTTATCATAAGAGTAAAGAGGGACTGAATTTGGAATCAGCAAGATGGACAGTGAGATGTCCACAAACTTTGGACCCCCCCCCATTCTTAGTTATGTTAAAAGGCTGAGTGCGCACGCAGCGCGTCTCCTTTAAGCGGGTTGTGGAGATCTGTACGCACAGCGAGGAGCCGACCCTGACCGGCTCACGTGCACCACGCCGCAGCACCGCCGTCCTGCTTCCGCTGTGAGCGACTTCACTTCCTGTAAATAGTGCGCTGCGCTCTAAACTGCATTTAGGCAAACTTAAGAAAAAAACACATCAGTTAAATGCCACAGTTATCTTCGTCTTGTGTTTTATGCTGAATAAGCGCATGCGTAGAAAACCTACGTTAGATATAAAACGTTTTAAGCGAAACACGACTGATAAACAAATAAGCGTACGCCTGTTTTGTGTATATATCCTTCCGCTAGCTTTCCGTGTCTTTTCAGACTGTTTAGGTCTGTGTCTTTCACACGCAGACATCTACTGCGAGCTGTTAATAATTACTTAAATCGTTTTTAGTGTTTATCTAGTCTATATATATATGGATAATATACATCTGTTTCACTGATAAAAGAAGACAAGAAGGAAAGGAGCTAGCTGTCTCTGCCTTAGCGTCAGTCGCACTGAGCAGGCTGAAATAATCAGCACCTAGCAACAGCAGCGAGCTGTCGCGTGCTAGCTCTACTCTCATTTAGACCGGTAAAGCATTACGTACGGAGATCTTTTCTAACACATTTGTTCAAATAGTCTGCTCAAGGACTCGTTTATGGGATAATCATGTCAATGAAGCAGACAGGCGGTAATCGCAGCAAACCGGGCAGCGGTAGCGGTAGCGGCGCCGCAGCGGCCTCAGGAGCCGGGGGATGCGCAGGAGCTGCTGCGGGGCGACACGCTTTAACCAGGTGAGCTCACTGTAACCCAAACTGTATGTGTGAGCGCTGGGTATATTAGACACAAGGTGAAAGTGTGGGCAGGGTGACTGTCAGATGTGTAACACACACACTCACACATTGACACATTGTAATGTTGAGGTTTCTGGTGTCTGCGGCAGGGCTGTAGCTCGGTGACTAGCTGCTTAGCTTGGGAGAGTTTAGCTTAGGCCGTGCATGGAGAGACTGGGCTGGGCTCTGCTTCTGCTCTTCTCTCTTTCGGTTTTGGGAAAAGACTGGAATTGACGTCAAAGTGTTGGAAAAAAAATGCATTTGAATGTTTGCCAAATGAAAGGGTGAAGTCGTGTCAGTGCTACACTGAGCCGTGTCCTCTGGTTTCTCTGTAGAGTCACAGCTCATTACGATGTTATTGCTCACATTTAACATTTAAATGATCATTTTCCACTTTACAGGAACTCTGTCAGTCATGAATGTATTTAAGTCCAGTGTAAGACTAACGCACTTTCTCCACGTTACAGCACTGACCTTTAACACGCTTACACTAGCAGGCTGCTGAGTTATTACACTGCCCAAAACCACACACACACACAGGCGTTTAAATAAACACTATACTGAGACACTCGGGGATTTTAGTGCAGTTAGCAGGGCAAGCACTAGCCTTCTGCACCCTCATGTTGTAGAGTAGCTCGCTAAAAAAAAACCTGATCTAAATTATGGTTACTATTTTACTAATGTTGTTAGTAATCTAAACCAGCATTCAGGTGCGATGGTTTCGATTTTGCAGCTGTGATGCACAGCAATAATGTCATTTGCAGATTAGCATTACTTTACTACCCGTTTCCCGACACGTCTTTCCTCTTGTTCGGCCCTGGTCTGCATTCTGCCACGTGATTGGCCAGTCATGCCCCGCCCTCTGAGCTTGGATTGGCTGAGAGGTTTTTACTGCCGGTGAGAACGAACGAGCTAGCCAATTCTGTGACAGGAGGCGTAGCTTGTCTGAATACAGGTAGGCAGGATTAACACGCCAGTTTTCCCTTGTAGTAGGCGTTTCGGTGCGTGTCGGCGTCCGGTCACACCATCACAAGACGAGCGATCCGGAGGCCAAAGTCAGGCGGGCCAACCTTGGCGCTGATCGTAAAATACACCCTACAGACGTGACGTTTGTCTTAGCACGTTTTTGGACTGGGCAGCGCTGTTATGCACGAAATAGTCTCAATTCAGCATGTATGTAAGATATAGGATTTATAAGATGCACGATGTGTTTTAAATTAAAAAAAAAATATGGCTGTTTGTGTCAGACGTTTGGTCTTCTGAATATAAACGCACCAGTGTGAGAGTACACAGGTCTTAATCAGGGACAGGTTAAAGTCACTCTACCTTTTTAACTGTAAGAGATTGCATGCAAAGATTTCCTTCCATCTCCACTAGATGATCGTCTCCCTCTGTGTGTGTGTGTGTACACAATAGCACCAAGATTACTGAATCGTAAAGGGTTTGCACTAGGACGCAGTCGTGTCACCTGAGGTCAGGATCTCACCCCCATCAGAGCCAGACATCTGTTCTGTTTGCTCCATTTTTTTCTTTACATTTATGTAAGTTTATTTGAACATTTTAAAATTGCTGTTTGTGTCACCTTGGCAGTTTGAGTGCATTTTTCAGTTTTGGACTTGAGGAGTGCACACACAGCAAGCTTGTAGCTTTAGACGAATGAGTGTGTTAAACCGGATCCTTATACACCTCAGTGGTAGTGGGCTCAGTGGTCGGTTACTCGCCTGCCATCCGGAAGGTCTGGGTTTGATCCCCACCCAAACCCCAAACTCCAGCCACTGGATGCAGTCCCGGTTTTTCTTAAAAATCCATCCTTTGTGACATCTGATGGGTTTCTGCAGATATTTTACAGTTCTTTTTTTTATTTTATAGAACAAAATTGGCTGCAAGAAATATTTGCAACACTTTTTAAACAAAATCTTTCAATAGTTTAATTAAAAAAAGGAAAAATAAAATTCCCAACAAAGTATTTAAGACCTTGCCATTTTATAGACAGAATTTCCAGGAAAATCTAATTTCTTTTCATTGAATCTGTCGCATTTTTGTTGGAGTCAATCCCGTAACTGACCGCCCTGCCCCTGTGCCAGTGTCTCAGTAGGTTGTTAAGAGCAGACAGGGGTTATCGGTGCCACGTTAACACGTTTGCCGTAAAATGTATACTTTACTAGTCGTTCATTTGCTGAGAGAAAATCTTCTTTGTTCGTTTTGAAGAAGATGAAGTTTATGCAAGTTGGCTTTTTTAAAAAAAAATTTTTTTAACAGGAGTCAAACAGTTTCATATGATTTTAGTGCTGACTGACTGTTTTTGATCACTGTTCTGTCTTTGTACACGGTCACGGCTTCTCAATCAGTTTTCTGAATCTCCTTTTACCTGCTGCTCAGATGCCACTTGGTGGCGATCTCACCGCTTTCAATCATTGCCATGCTGCTGCAACTTTAGCTCAAGTGTATGGAATAACTCAAAGATCACACAGCACCTAAACTTCGACAGTATTGTTCTTCATATTTGTGAACATTCTGTTGGGTTGGCTGGGGTGTATCTCACGCCTGTAGCCGTTGTGGAAATAAAGTCAAATATTTTGTCTCCCTCTAATTCCGACTTCCTGTTTCAAAAGGAAATATCAACATACTGAATGAAAGCACAGGCCTCGAAGACATTTAATGAGAAATTTAAACAAAAGTAGCTTAACCTTCTGTTACAATCAGCGAGTTGTCCTCGAGTGTGATTCCAGTGAAGTGTTTTTTGTGTACTTTTTCAAAATCAGACTTTGTTAAATTTGTGACATGGTTTGTCAGTTAGTGGTGGGAGGCTTTCTAATTCCTCACTTAAAAAAATGTAAAATATAAAAAAAATAAGAAAATATAAAAATAATATAACCACATATTCTCAATCCATACAAATGCAGTCATTTAACATTTTTAGTGTGTGCGGAGCCACCACAGAGCGTTTATTAAAGCTGCTACCAGCAAATAAATAGCTGACCCTCACTCCTGTGATTAGATCAGTGTAGTGTTTGAATACAAGGGTGTGACGACTCTCATCTTCATATGTTGCCAGTTTGCTAAATAGTTTGTATATTTACATGACATTTGTAATTATTTGTTAGTCTGACTAAAACTGTATTTTTGAAAATAACTGTAAACATTAGTCCGACTGAAATTGTCTAAATCGAACTTCAGTGTGTGCTACTTAGTCGCGCTAGTACACCCAGATATAATGCAGTTGGGAGTCGAGCTACTTTTGTCCGTATACCTCAATCGGACACTGAAATCTGTTCAGGCGCTCTGTGCATGCTCCTCAGTTCCCATCCCGGGATTTGACCCAGAAGTCATACAAAATGTGTAACAGCAGACGGAGCCCCAAACAAAATTACTAACGCCATTTTACAGCGGTGTCGTAATGTTATAACCACGTGCATCTCATTTGTGCAAAAAGTAAAGAGTACTTCACATGTAAAATGTACAGAGCTTTAAAGATGTCTGTTTTTACCTCTCGATATGCTACAAGTTTGCCGCTAGCTAACTTGTTTATCTGTTGTTTTGTTTGGTGATGCAAAGGGTCAAAAGGGAATACAGTACTAACAAGTTGAAAGGGATATCGTCGCTTACTGTAGCAGAGTCCGACATGCTTGGGCCAATAAATCAATTCCCCTGCTGTGCTTGTATACCAGGACAAGAGCAGTAGTCCAGTTAAATGGCCTAGTTGAGCTATAACTATAGCTCGGCATAACCGTGCATGTAAACGTACTGACTGTTGAGTCGATTTAGACGTTTTTTGGCTGTTGTGAAAATCAGTAAACTGCCTTCCAGTTTCAGAACGACCTACGTTAACTAATACATAATTAAATCACAGCCATTTGACAGCACTTAGCTTAGCCTGCTAAAAAATAAACCTTCCTGTGCAAAAGTTGAGATGCAGTATAGCAGCGACGTAATCACTTTCTTCAGATTGACTAATAATCGAATTTTCTCAATTTACCAGTTTGTGTGATTTAATGTAATCTCTTTATCCCATGTACAGGGATTGGATCTTGCAGTCACCCACATCGCACAGAAACGTCTTATTTTTGTTCCTTATAATGGCTGGATCTGTGCTGTGTGTTTTCTGTGCTGTTTCACTGTGAGTGCAGCTTTATCCAGGCGTGTGTGTTGTTTCATGGTACAGTGAAATGAATCGCAGCAAGAAATGGACGGTAACACCAACAGAGATGCAATTTGCACCCTGTTGTTTAAAATACTAGAGAGTTTATCTGTTAAGCGTGAAGTCCACGCAGTGTTGTAGGTGCCTTTGTTTTCAACAGGTCTCTGTTCTGGCGCAGGAGAAACCAGATAACACTGGGATTACGTTCTCTTTCGTTTTATACTGAACTGATTTCAGTAAGTGGTTTGACCGCAGCATGTTCGCTGATCTGATTAATCACTGCTTGCCAGTATTCACGTCTCATTCATTTTTTTTTTTCCTTTTTGTTTGTTTTGACTGCTCTCGCTCTGATTCAAAATTCCGTGCAGGACTTTAATCAATCACTGTATAAAATCAACAGCAGACAGGAGCAGGAACATCAATCTTCACCTCATCTGGCTGAGGCTTGTATTCCAAGGGACTTGCTCAAGGGATTTGATCTCACAACCACTTTGCAGATACAAAATGCTGATGCAAGACTGGTGTATACGTCTGCCTTAGTGTATTTGTGTCACAATGCAGAGTGTTGTGCATCAGTAGGACTTTATGAAGGGTGTCGGAGTGCTACTGCAAATCCTGCCATTATTTCACTCGCCTTCTTTCACATGTTCACAAACGCACAGACACTGAAACATAAACTCCCATATAGCCAGCAGTCTACTGCTTTATGAGCAGTTTTGTAGATGTTTGTTCATCACACCCATATGTAGTTCTTCCTATAACTGTTGCCATGATGTTAGAAGCCCTCAATAGTAGAAAATGTCTTTTGTATGATTTCTTCTTTGTCTTTCGGCTAATCCCTTTCAGTGGTCGCCACAGCGAATCATCTGCCTCCATCTAACCCTATCCTCTGCATTCTCTTATCTCACTGCAACTAACTTCATGTCCTCTCACTGCATCCATTAATTTCCTCTTTGGTCTTCCTTTAGACCTCCTGCCTAGAAGTTCCAACCTCAGCATCCTTCTTCCGTTATATTCACAAGCTCTCCTCTGAACATGTCTAAACCACCTCAATCTGGCCTCTCTGACTTTATCTCCAAAACATCTAACATGGGTTATCCCTCTGATGAACTCATTCTTGATCCTATCCATCCTTGTCACTCCCAAAGAGAACCTCAACATCTTCATCTCTGCT
>JAOVVA010119931.1:0-11244 GCA_028565275.1 Leiocassis micropogon | reverse complement strand
CCATCTGACCAATCACAGCAGTGAGGGCTCACGGAAAGGAGGGGTTTAGACAGACTGATTCTTCAAACTGCTTCACATGAGTCGTTCACGAATCATTTAGAAATGGGATAAAATTAAATCTATTTTTGGAGAAAACTAAAGTGTTTTTTGACCTTGCATACATGTAAACCTGTTTTAAGAGATTCATAAAGCAATATTAGCAACCTTTAAAATGGCATAATAGGGGCACTTTAATTGGTGATTTCTGAGGCTGGTGACTCTAAATGAACTTCTCTGCAGCAGAGGTAAAGTTTTTGTTCTTGCTTTCTTGGGAAGGTCTTCATGAGAGAAAGATTCATCATGGGAGCTTTTTTTTAATGCAAACACAGACTTTACAATCACATGGGAACAAGAGAACAAACAGATACCAAAAAACTCATCCTGGTGCTTGATGAGTTCTGCAAATGCACCTGACAATACTGTTCTTGCTAGAACTGTTCTAGAACAGCTGACCTTCATGTATTAAAATAACAGCTGACTGATGACATTAGGTTGCTTAATTAACCAATGCCATAGGTGTTATTTTATAGTTTTGAAAAAAGAAAAAAAAAATCTAGCACTGTTATAAAATATTTATAACACTGTTATACCTTTCAAAAGGTATTTAAGACTGTCCAGGTTTCTGACCTTGTTAGCCAAACACAGCTGAACTTTGAGATTTGTGCTGTCTGCTACAACCTCGCCACTGGGAAGGATCGTGTACAGGACAATCTGAGCAACTGGGGTCATTTGTAGCATCATCTGCAGGGTCACCACCAGGTTCCCCCTGTGCTCTGCTACACAACAGAAAAAAATGAGAACGTAAGTCCACCAACACATCATCATGCACAGGTTCATATAATTGTGACAATTTTTTTTTAATCTTCAAAACAGACCCCAATAAAAATGTGTACTACATAGTTAAAGCGATGGAGTGATTTTAATGCACCTGCTCCATGGTTGATGGCTTCTATGATTCGTCCTTGTTGAACTAAATGTCCTTTATTCATCACCTAGACACAAATTGTAATGCATTAACTTAGATTTCTGGGTAAAAATAATAAATCAGGCATGATGTTAATGTTAATGATGTACATTAAGTAAGTACTTAGTTTTAGCTACACACCAGTAGACATCACTTTACATGAGTGAGTGCTTTAAAAGTAATTTTCATCCTGCAATGTTTTATTATTATTATTATTATTATTATTCCATGTTATAATGTTACAGAGAAAGCCAAACACACCATGTAGAAGAAAGATAAGATATTCTGGTTCGGTCTGAGTGCGCGGTTATGTATCATAAACTGAGCCCTGATGACACCATTTTTATTGCAGCTGTAAAGCATCGAGCTGCTCCTTATTTTAATAAAACTCAGGCTCTTGGAGTAGAAAGGCTGAAGGTAGAGGGATGCAGTGGGGTAGTAGGGCGTCAGCTGATTTTCCCCACCGACAATGGGTGCGTCAGTTGTTTCATACTTTGCCTATGTAAAAAGAAGAAATGAAGAAAATGTTTACATTTTCAATTTGGTTACAAGAGATATATTTTTTTCTCTATATGAACCTTAAAAAAAACTTTTAAAAATCCTATTTAATATGATAAAACACTGACAAAATACATGATAAAAAGAGCTAACGTGTTCAATAAAATGTTTATAAATGGATACAAAGGTTTTTTTTCCTTTTACCACACAGTAACCAAAATAAGAAAAAAAAAGCTGTCATTACAAAGGTTAGTGGTGTAAAGACAAAATTAAATGCTTGGTGTAATAGGGAACTACCAGGAAAACATCAACGGGGTGGTCACAGTGACTTTTATTTCACTTGAACAGCACCACACCCTGTTTATTACATTCTAAACGTTATTTATCATCTTATCTATTCAAATCTGATATATTACATATATTATACTCATCTTGGTTTATTTTTAATGCACATCAACTTTTGGGCGAATTCTCCTCAAAAGGAACTTTCAAAAGGTGTCTGTTTTTAATAAATTATACTTTCTACATGTAAGCACTCATGAAATGACCACGACATAATAAGGTGTTATGAATGAATGTTACATCAAACAAAGAACCTGATATATAGACTTCACATACCTGAAGAACGACTGGCTCCAGACCCCACAGATCAGTGATGAGGGAAAATTTTGCAATCCCTTCATAATTTGTAACTAGCTTTCGCACTGAATTAAATTTTTTACTGTATCTTACAGTCAGGTACACAACTTTTCTTTCATTGGGTTTGGAGTCGTGGCAGGTGACTTTAATCTACATAAGGACAGGAATATCAGAGGACAAGATCAGAAACGAAAAAATCAAATCACACGTCTTGACTTAACCATAAATAGAAAAAATTTATTAAAATCAAAGTTTTCACAACATTACCATTATCTGAACTGGATTTACCTAGTCAGTAAAACAGCTTATTTGATGTTATGTACCTAAATGCTTATTTATATTGAAATCATTACATACAGTACCATAGTACAGTAGTTATACAAACATAAGCTGATCTGGCAATGACATTGTGTCCAGGTTTAAGTCCATAATTAAATAATTTACCTAATTTACCTTTCATAGTCTATTTTTCTTTTCATTATTGTATCTTTATTTCATATTCTTATTTAGAATACTCTCCTTCTTTCTTTTAAATGTTGTTAAAACATTTTACTGCATATCATACTGTGTATGACCGTATGTATTAATAAACAAATAAAAATGTAATTTGTTTCAATTGCTTTGATTGGTCTGAGGTTTTATTCTATGCGCACTGATGTTTTTCTTTACAAATGTTGCCCCAAAATAGCCTAATTCTCCTGATTGCACCTTAAACCTAAATAAAATATGTTTCTATGTACAATTTATATTAAAGGTCTAGAAAATAATTACCATTCCTTCATAAGCCATTCCTAACTTAAATGTTTTTGGTGAATCCTCAAATGAAAGTGTGACCATATTAGCGGTTATAGCACAGCTGCCTGAACCAGTCACAATCACTCCTACAAGATAAACACAGCATTAACACAAACATAAAACTTCAGCTATAGATATAAAGGCAGACTAACTAATTGTCTATTATTCTTTAGCTAAATTAGCCTACAATACAATAATTTATTCACACAATCATGGCATTAATATAAGGGGCTCGTATGTTACCAGTGCCATCTTCTTCCACGCGACTGTGAACATTGATTGATGCATTATAGCGTGAATCAGTTAAAGCAAATCCAATAAGATTTAAGATCCACCGTCCACAGCCTGTACTGTCAGTCTAAAGTACACACAAAAAATAAACATGAAACATTTTTTATGCAAAAGAACACCCATGCCATTCCTATTTATTAAAGTAAATAAAACTTGTTGTGATTGGTTGCTTTTAAAAAATATATATAATAATTAAATAATCAAGGTTATTTATTCATCTTTAAGAAATATTAATCTTGATCTGAGTCGCTTCTGTCACAACACACCAGATCACGCCCACAACACAAGCCACCATAAGTAATCTTGCTCACTCTCGTTCCTGCTCCATGCCGCCTCAGTCACGGCTCGAGATCACCTGTTGCCACTTTGGGGTAATCACCTCTCCTTACTTAAGGTACTGTTAAACATCTACCCATCACCAGATTATTGTACCGTTTATATCAGTGATCTCGCGTTTTTGTTACTGTCTTTTGGTTACGACCTCACTTTGTTTTCTCAGTTTTTCTTCGACTTTGCTCTACGGATTTTGCACTCCATCGGATTTACCGGTTTTGAACTCTTTGTTTTTGTCTACGAGATCGCCTGCTTCTGGATTTAACCCTGCTGGTGTTTTGGGGCCCTAAAGAAGTTCTGACATGTATGTATTTTTCTGTTACTTATACAAATATAAACAACTCTGTTACTTATACACATATAAATGTATGTACAAGTTTGTATTTTGAAGAGAATGAAAGTTGTGTGTGGTTATTGAAAACAACAAAAAAATAAGTCACTAAAATGATGCCACAAAACACATTTATAACATTTGTGTACAAGACTTTTGTGAACCGGATCTTGTAGCCTTTTTGCTTTAAAATTATGACCATCACCGCAGTCACACATCCATAGAAAACAATAACTTCATTTACATTTTCTAAGACACTTTTGTTTAGAAAGACTGTATGCGAGGAGGCGTGAATGATCATGAATACGGCTGTAATTCGCACCAGAGAAGGCAAAGACCTGCATAATGAGCGTTTCAGTCAGGTATGTGATAGACGGGGAAGTGCTACAAAAAAATACATTTGAGGACAAAAGAAACATCTATTTTGTTTGTAGTTTATTTAGATCATATTTAATTGAAAATAACTTGGATTAAAAGCTCACTCTTATGCCCTATACATTACCTACTCACTCACATAATGCAAAGAAAATGTCCAGGATTGAGTGAAGAGGGACACAGATGATCTTATACACAAAAGGCACATTTATGTCATAAATATGGCAGTACAAAATACAATAAAAGAGAGTTAGATTTGTAAAAGCCCACTCTTTGTGCCACTCTCAAAAAGCAGTTCCAGACACAAGTGAACATCACATACCTGCCATTTCCATGGTGTCTTTTTTGCTGCTTACCAAACACTGCTTTACAACACACACAGACCCTGTGACCAAGTGTGACAACATTCCTGTCACCCGAGGTCAGTCCATGTGCTGGTTGTACACAGTCACAGGTGTACACAGATACTTATCAAGTATCCATCCACTTAAAAAAAATACAAGAGATCCGTCCTGAATCCGGACTCCAGTTGTGTCATCATTAGTCTGTGTTTTCCATGAAACAGGGATGGGGCGTCTGTTTCTTCCCTGCTTGCATTTGCTTTCTATCAAACAGGTGGCTGATAATTTTCACTGCCACAACTGTTTAAAAAAAAAAAAAAAACATGAGAATGATACAATAAAATGAACTGCTGAATACTATCATAATCATCAATCACTAATGACATGCAAAAAGACAACACAAGCTTTTGTAATGTCATACAACAAAAACATTTTTTTTCTTACATCTAAATATCACGAAAATCTGTAAGATACATAACTTAGTACTTTAGCCACCGGGAGCTAAAGTGTTTGTGCTAAATAACATTATAGATAGCAGTGTTATAGGCTAACCAAAAACTGAACCAAATAGCTATCGTAAGCTAAAGCTACAACATAATATATGGGTGAAATATGTTATAAACATTTACACCATAGCTGATAACTGACAAAGATCTGTAAGCTACATAAGGCATTAGCTTAGCCACCGTGAGCTAGCATGTTTGTGCTGAGCTACATAAGGCAGTATGTTAGCATGATTAGCATAAGTGTTATCTACATGCTACTGTACCCTAAACTATGTAAGTGACACTGAAAGACAATGTTACATATACACTAAGCTGGCAAAAGCTGGCCAAAACGAGGTAAAATAAAATAATATCAGTATTATATTATCAGAACAAGGATGATATGAGGTATAATAACTTACTCATGGTAAAAGATTGCTGGATTTTCCTCCTCCGTTTTCTGCCCGAGTTTCAGTGTTGTTCTGAGGAAAATCTAAACTCCTCCCACTGTCCAGAACATTCTGTAGAGCTTCAGAAACCTGTACAGCGTGTACTGTGTGTGTTTGTCTATGCGCGCGCGCAAGTTGGGGGCGTGGCCTTGTATGTAGATTACCCAGAATGTTCTTTCTGGAAATAGCGTGTGGGCGTGTCCTGTCTCAGGTCGTTAATTTAGGGATGAGAAGTTAGAATCATTTTAGTGACTCGGTTCTTTGAATCTCGTTCATCAAAATGAACGAATCCTTTTTTTGAGTCATTTAGTTCATTTCGTTCTTTTGATCGGAAACAAAATAAAATGTTACATTTTCAATAAACAGACCCCCTCAACTACGTCTACATACACAACATTTGGCTATAGTTCCAGTAATGAAAATATTACAACGCAGCTAAGGACATATTATGAGTAGCTCACCTCATATCTAGTCTGAGTCGTTTGTTATTTTGAATCTATTGCACTGTATAACGTCTATGGGAGTCACGTGACAAAAGAACGAACGATTCGGACCAAAGACTCAAAGGTAACGACTAATTTCTCTTCCCTGTACATAACCAACGGAGGTTTTGCGTTGAGAAAATGAACGAATCACTCTCCGAGACTACTCGTTCATCTCAGTCATGTTAAAGACTCATTCGAAAATATGTATATGATCAAAATTGAAGGAGCATTTTAAGTTCTTTTCACGGTTACGAGAGAAAAAAAATGCAAGTGGACCCGCCGGTGGTACTGCTGACTCCTAAGTTAACTCGCAATAGGATTTACTCAGTGGTTAAGGCATTAACCCTCAACTGCTCAGATGTGTAATAAGAGAAAATGCAAGTTGCTTTGGGACAAGGGTGTCTGCTAAATGCAAAATTTTTTTTTAATTTTTTTTAACATTTTTTTATTTGAGGTGGTAAAATGTTGCAGTTCCTTTGTAATCATACAGGTGGCATGTTCTAAATTATTCACATATTGGCAGGCAGCACAGCATTCTGTGTGATGGGAGCAAATTATTTTCTAAATTTGTTTAGTATTGTAACAAATTCATATATCAAATATCAAATCAAGACGTTAACAAAATCGAGATACTTACAGAATTGCAGCACAAATCATATCGGCACTTAGGTAGCATGATAATGTCATATCATATGATCCCTGGAGATTCTCTTGCCTAGTAATTAGCACAGTAGTACCTCTGTGATTTTTGAGTCTGATATGTTGATGGTATGGTATGATGGTTTTGCACTTTAAAGTGCCATGAAAAAGTATTTGCCCCTCCTGATTTTTATTTTTTTTTTTACATAAAAGTCACACTAAACAATTAGGGATATTACACAAAGATAACCTGAGTAAATACAAAATACAGTTTTTAAATGTGCTGGATGTGGTTAAGCATGAACAGCTTGTTTAAGGTCATCTCAATCTGATTTATTATTTATTATTATTATGTTTTTTAACGCCATTCAGAGGTGGACTTGCTGTCGTCAGGTCCTGAAGGTGCAAAGCAGCCCCACATCATCACACTATCACCATGTTTGACTGTTGATATGGTGTTCTTTTTATGAAATGCTTTGTTAGTTTTATGCCAATGTAACAGGAAGCACACCTTCCAAAAAAGTTCTTTTTGGTCAGCAGTGGCTTTCACCTTGGAACTCTCCCATGGATGCCATTTTTGCCCCCAGTCTCTTCCTTATTGTTGAATAATGAACACTTACCTTAACTGAGGTAAGTGAGGCCTGCAGATGTTGTTCTGTGTTCTTTTAAGAGCTCCTGGATGAGTCATTATGCTCTTGGTGTAATTTGGTAAGCTGGCCACTCCTGGGAAGGTTCACCACTGTTCTAAGTTTTCACCATTTGGGGATAATGGCTCTCACTGTGGTTCACTTGAGTCCCAAAGGTTTAGAAATCGCTTGGTAACCATTCTAGACTGATACTGAGGTCAATTTCTTTGTTTCTCATCTGTCTCTGTAGATAGCAGCATGATGCGAGACTTTTTAGCATGACTCTGTCAGACAGGTTCTATTTAAGTGATTTCTTGATTCAACAGGTCTGACAGTAATCAGGCAAGTGAAATTTAACTCAGCTATGTTTCACTTAATGAAATTATCATTTAAAACTGCATTTTATATTTACCCAAGTTATCTCTGTGTAATATTAAAATTAGTTGAAGATCTTAATCATTTGTGTGACAAATAAGCAAAAAAAAAAAAAAAAATCTGAAAGGGGCAAATGTTTTTTCAGGGCACTGTATGTACAAAAGGGATTTAGACTTTTACAATTGACAGACATGTTACTTTCACCTGACAAACTATTTTATACAGAGATTGCTTTTCATATGTGAACCATTCATGTGCACTTACTTATGTATTACTTGTGTCGGGAAAACTAATCCCATCTGAATATTTTAGGGAAATGTTAATGTAAAAGCTTGTAATTAATGTTACAAGCTGCAGCTCAAACATCCTATACTTCAAAGTGAAGTAACCGAGTAAGTCTAAAAGTGTCACTTAGGAATATTTTCTTTTGAGAAATTGAGAGTAAAGATTACTAACCTTCATTTCATAAACCTTGCAGATGTCTGGTGCTGTCAGTTTCCCTTGTGGGAGCTGCCTGTAACTGTTACGGCAGACTGTGGCCTTCACCGTACCATTCACTGGCTTCCCATATGTATATCTGCAGAAATTGATATGTATATAAAAAGCATCTCTGCAGCTTTTTGAACCTTCTTCAGATTTTGCAATAGTACAAAATATCAAATGTACAGTCCAGACATTATGGGTATGCAATTTGTTACTAATCTAGTGTTGAATTAGTGAACACTTACTTTGCACATGCTTTTAATGTGGCGTTCATGTCCTGGATGGTTATAAGTGGAGGAAGTTGGACTGTAACTTCAAATGTTGACGGAACTGTAACAGACGGTGTAACATGGTGTTCGAATATAGCTGGCATTCTTATTTAACAGACTCTCATTATCATATTGTTTGTATTTCAGGCAGCAGCGAGAAAGGTAATTAAGTAAGTATTTCTTGGCAGGTATTTTTTAATTGTTAAAAGTGCAATGAAAGCAACAATTATAGTTACATAAAACTGTTGGATGAAATCTATACTGGCCAGCACAAAAAAGTCAAACATGTTTTGTTGGACCATCTTTTTTCCTTTGGTTACAGCATGTATTTGCCGTGACATTGTTCGATAAGCTTATGCAATGTCACAACATTTTATTTCTGTCCAGAGTCGCATTAATTTCTCTCCAAGATCATGTACTGATTATGGGAAAGTCTGACCACTGCATAAAGTCTGCGTAAATTCTTTCCAGCACATCTCTAAGATCTTCAGTGGGTTTAAGGTCTGGACTGTGGTGGTAGTTGTTTTCTTTGCTTGATGCAGTCAAATAATTTGACTTTTCTGAAAAAGAATAACATCTTTGCCACGACCACAGGATATGTCATCTGACATGGTTATGTATGAAATAAGAAGCTACTTACTGCATCAGTTAGGGTTAAATAACATGTTGTAGCTGAACCATATTAATCACTGGAGTAATTATGCAATGGAAGGGTCTAACTCATTTGCTTAGTTAAATCCAGGTGTTTTTTAAATCGGGGCTGTTTTTTTTTTTTTTGGCCAGCCAGTGTACATTCTAAATTATCCATTCTTACAGTTCATATTAATATTAGAAACATTGTACTTGATGTAAAAAAAACACATTTTAATCAATATTCATAATGCTAGTATTAAAACAAAGATCAGACATATTGGGTATTCTAAGGACATGAATAATAAAGATAACTAAGGCCTGACCATAGTCCTTGACTTCGAAGGTTTGTGTGAACTTGTTTATCTTGTTCTTGACTGTAATGAGATACAGCCCTTCTGTGGCCTCAGAGTTTAAGGGATGCGACAGATCCACAATACCACTGTGCGTGGCAATGTCCAACCACTGACCAATGTGGTGTGAGTTTGGGTCCTGAAATTAAGTTAAAACCATATTAGAAATTATTATTAACTACCAAATAGCATGGTTTTAACATGTAAGCAATAACAATTTTATATAGTACAATACCTGCACATCTATTGTTGGAAACTGAAAAAAGAAGAAAACAGAGCACTTATGATCGCAATAATCATACAGTGAGTGTAAATTAGTAGCACTTTCTAGGAATCCTTAATTTATAAATCATTCAAATACAACTAAGATCATTAGAATTTGGAAACAATGCTCTGGAGGTATTTTATAAACCCATAACTAAAAGAATGCCCCAAAGCATAAATAAAGTATATTTTTATTAATAACTTGTTAAGAAACTGATAAAAGTTTTCAAACCGTCTGATTGTAGGTGAGGAAATTGGTATCCAGAGAGACGATGCGAAATTTCACTGCAGTGGAAAAAATTCTATTTAGAATGCTGAGAATGCAGTTCAGATCCTTTTTTTAACATATGCTTAAATAATTACTTGCTAAAACTAACTGGTCGCTAAAAGCAGATGGGCAAGTCAGGTTGAAACATTTATGCATGCGGAAAAATATAAATAAGGCAGAGAGGACTTGGAAGAATAAAGGGAATAAGCTGTTAATTTTTGGATTCTGATTGGTGTTGATGAATTTTCTAAGATCATAACTTTGACAGTAATTAAGCTGCAAAAAACTTAACTACATAATGTTTCTGTGTCAAAGGGTGAATTGTTAATTAAGTCCAAAACAATATTTCCGTCGTTTACATTTACATTTAGGCATTTGGCAGACGCTCTTATCCAGAGCGACTTACAAAAAGTGCTTTAAAGTTTACATCATTGGATACATACTTACACTAGGTTAACTAGGTTAATAACTAAGTGCCATTAGTCCAACACAACTGGGAAGAGGTTTTTTGTTTTTTTTCGTCGTTCAATGTTCCTGCATTTCCCAATTAGTTGTTTCAAATTTTGATAATGTTTCTTTGTTTTGCCTTTTTCTGATTTCTCTTCTGTCTCCCTGGTATCAACCTTGTCCCTTTTTTTTTCTGGTTTTATTATTATGGATTACCGTAGTGTGTCTCTGCCTGTCTGTGTTTTGTCCCATGCCTACAATTATGACTATAATATTTGTACTGCCTCAAATAACTCTAATACTTCTCTTTCTCGCTTAATGTTACAGAAATGTTTTTTTAACAAATATGTTCATACAGTGGAACCTCAGATTGCGAGTAACGCAGTTTGTGAGTGTTCCGCAAGACGAGCAAAGATTTTGAATAAATTTTGACTTACAAGTCAAACGAGCAAGTCTTGGTTTACGAATACCGAGTATCATGTAGCACACATGCGCTTCTTGTTTGTGATCACAACTGAGCCAATGTTTTTTTTTCTTGTGGGTAATTGTCTCCCCTGCTCGGTCTTAGTGTACGTCTTTTACTAGTATAATCAACATCCGTGCACGCGTGTACTGTTTGCACGCGTGTACTGTTTACTGTAACACTGTGCCCACGTATGCGCGTGTAAAGCATCATTTATTTTGTGTTTGTATGTGTGTGTGTGTGTGTACAGTGCATGTATACTGTTAATTATAACACACGTGTGTGTGCGCCCATGTAAGGCAAAAGCAAGTCTCATTAGAGAGGTTAAAGATCCATTTTCTCTCTCTCTCTCAGCCTGCATTGATTCTGTTAATGTGTGTGCCTGAGTTATTAGACACCGTG
>JAOVVA010119798.1:0-11248 GCA_028565275.1 Leiocassis micropogon | reverse complement strand
CAAGATGTTAAAGTGAAATTCAGAAGTATATATTACAGGGATCTTTTGAGCTTTTGAGAGCTTAAAATATATATATAAAACATATATGTCTGCTAATGGATAATGGAATGCCATGTTTGTTAACCAATCATGAACTGATTGTTTTTAAATGAATGCAGAAAATTTCCCTGATCATCACTAGTTATGAGCATGACTTCACCCCTAACTGACTGTGATGTTATTGTAAAAGGGCCAGTTGATGTGTCTACTACCTTACATAGTCATAATGCACACATTATATAATGTAAACTAGTGCACTAGTAAGGTGTGCAGGAATGCAGGTATCCCCTCCGTGATTATAACATCGTATGCAAAAAGCAGCTGAGAATTAGTAAAAGCCAGCGACAGACCAGTGCACAGAACAACACACATCATCTACAATAACAATTCAGATATGCTTCACACCTACACAGAAATGAGAAAAAAGTTCACTTGGATACCATGGCGCAAGACCAGTGCTTTATAGGTCACTGGTAGTATTTTGACCCCAATGTGAAATTTCACATATACATAACTATAGGTAACATAAGCATAGTTTTTCAAACTAATTTTTCTGCATCATGAAGTGACATTAAATTTCTTATCTTGACAATATTTCTTAGATGAAAGAAGGTTTTCCTACTAATATTATTTTCATGAGCTATAAATGTAGGCCACAAGGAATCAATAATCACATGGGGTCTTTTAGTGCTGCACAGAATAAAACAGAAAGGGCATACAGTGTGATCGCTTATTTCCAGCCACTTGTGGTCCTGGTACTAGTACAATCATCTTATCATAATAAAATCGAAGTAGAATTAAGTTCCACAGACTAATAAAATGCAATTTTTGTTAACCACCATAGCATAATCATAAATAGACTAATTTGGTGATGGGTGGATCCATTGTACTGTATGTCCAAAAAAACATCCCTCTGGTCAAGTCAAAATTTATCACTTCATGGCCTCACCATTAACCTCATTACTCATGGTCAGTGGTGAGCACTGTATTTATTCCCATTGTTACGACTATGGTAGGACCTCCGGTCAACATTCACACAAGTATTCACACACTGTTAGTAATGCCAATTAACCTAATCTAATCTAAAAGTGGAGGAACCCCACCAAGCACTGAAAAAACATGCAAACTCCATGCCCACAGACCCCGAGAGAGGAATTAAACCCAGACCCTGGAGGTGCAAGGCAAAAGGGCTAACCACTAAGCCATCGTGCGCGCCAACTGTGACTTACACTCAAAGAAAATGCCTTTTTGATGTGTGTCAACCAGTTTACACTCCTTAATATATTACACACCTCGTATAATGTACACAGTCATTCACCAGTGTACAGGTAAAAGGTAAAAGTGTGCAGGAATGCAGGTTGTCCTTCCATTACTATTATGACTAACACACTATTATATCTATTATGAGAATCAGTGAGTGCCAACGACAACCTACTGCACGAAGCGACGCACATCAGCATCCCTTCATAACTATGTCTGACGCAAAAATCAGTGAGTGCCAGCGCCAACCTTCTACACAAAGCAACGCAAATCAGCATCCCTTCATAATTATGTCTGATGCAAAAATCAGCACAGGATCAGTGAGCGTCAGCGACAACCTACTGCACAAAGCGACACATCAGTATCCGTTGTAACATTTAAGTAACTCTACATGCCTATAAAGAAAATAGATGTTCTTTAGATCCTAATTGTTGATTTTTTTTTTTTCTGGTGTGGGTATATGGAAGTGTGCATCGAAGTTTGA
Source organism: Leiocassis micropogon (assembly GCA_028565275.1). Taxonomy (NCBI): domain Eukaryota; kingdom Metazoa; phylum Chordata; class Actinopteri; order Siluriformes; family Bagridae; genus Leiocassis; species Leiocassis micropogon. Next base: position 9,465 of record JAOVVA010119798.1, on the reverse strand, counting down.
AGTGGGTGAGGCTGACAGACCGAGGGCCGAACAAGAGATGGTGTCTTGGTGATGCAAGCAAGGCGGTGTTCTATAACATGGATTGGTCACATGCAAAGAACTTTTTGTTTATCTTAATCCAAGACCGTAAGTCCTTTGTTTCTCCATCATCCCCTGTACGGAATTCAGACAGCCCTCAGATACTATGAATGGAATGCTAGGACAAAGGAGGAGCGAAATTCACCAATTCATGACCTCACCATTTAAGCAATTTTTTAACAAACAAAAGAACAATGTAACAGTCAGGTTAGTTAGAAAATACAACACCTGTAATTAACCTCAAGGAAAAAGGAAAAAACCATAAGCGCATATGATGAGTTTAAAATGTGTTCTTTCAATAATTATATTTCAGGTCTAGGTTTTTTTTTTTCCCTGGGAAACCATTTTACCACTGCACTGCATACAATACATTGGCAATAAAGCCACGCAAAAAATATATTAATTAGGAGCTGCATTTTTTAATGGCAAATGTAATGTGTTACTGTTAAAATTTTATTATTATTAAATGAAAAATTATCATTTGAATTTTGAAGTTAAACATGTTGCTTCATATTATGAGATTTATCAGAAGTCATAAACTTGACCTCACTATTACCTGACTGTAATTTACGTACAAAAACTTAATTGCCCATTTTGATGTGTGTATACTAGCTTATGCAGTCTTAATGTGTGTATCATATAATGTACACACACACTCAGGAGTGTATGTAGAGTAAAGCAAAGTGTGCAGGAATGCAGGTAGTCCCTCAGTCACTATTATGATTAACACACTATTACGTCTGATGCAAAACAACAAAAAAAAACAGCAGAAGATCAGTTAGCACCAGTGACACACATCGGCATCTCTCCATGATTATATCTGACGTAAAAAGCAGCGGAGGATTAGTGAGCACCAGGAACAAACCATTACACAAAGTGATGTCTGATTGGGCGAGGCTGAGAGACCAGAGCCACATAAACGATCCTGTATTGACGACACAACAATGGCGGTGTTTTGTGGAGTGGATCACGTATCATAATCCCAGACCGTCAGAATTATATAAAGATCACTTGGCAATGGATCAGATGAAAACTGTTTTCTTTTTGCAGCGAACTGCCATTAATTGTCTATTTCTTATTCTTATTTTAAATAAGATAATGTATAGTAATAGTTCTCAACTCCGATCCTGGAGGATCAACTTTCCTGCAAATTTAATGTTTCCCCTGTTTTAGCCTTTCACTTCAGTAAAGGCTGTTAATTACAGTAGCTGATTAAAGCAATAAAGCAAACATAGAAATAAAAAAAAATGAGTTGAATGTTTAATGTCAAATGTAGGGTGTTACTGACTTACTAGACTTAAATAATTAAATTGTAGGGGCCTACAATTAACCATATAAAATGATATGTAAAATTTTTGAGAACAGTTTTATTAACAAAATATAAGCCATCAATAAAAAAAAAAAACATGCATTTAAACATGTAATTGTCAAAACAATCATTCGATCCTTTCCATGGATTTCATCTGGTTTTAAATTCAGGATTAAATTATACATAAACAATAGTAGTGAAATAATTTAATAATATTGTAGTTTTGTATGACTACGCACCAGTCTCTCTCTCTCTCTCTCTCTCTCTCTCTCTCACACACACACACACACACACACAAATCATCAATTTACTATTAATGCATTAAAAAAAATTTTTTTTGACCCTTTTGCACCCAGAAGGTGAAGCCACAAAATCTAATTAAAAAAAACTCTTCTTTAAATTGAAAAAGAAATGACACAAATTGGGTGAAAAACTCGTCTTTTATAATAATTAAAACTGTCAGTCAGTTTGAAAACTCCCGAATTAAACTGAATCCTTTTCATCGCGTCTCCGCTGAGAGGATTTGTGCGTATTTATACCTTCAGTTCTCTTCTTTTTGAAATATGTCAAAAGCTGTGCTTGAACTGTTCTTTTGTCCATTGCGAACAGCGCGAAGAATTATGCAAACTTGCGTGAGCTTGTGAGCAGCGCGTTACAGTATTCATTTCTGATTGGCTAATCGCCGTTATTTATAGTTCGTAGATGATCATATGTAGAGAGTCATTTAATGAGAAATTTTACATTATACACAGCATTATTAATCTGAAGGGGATGGTGAGGGGGGTGGTGGTTTTACAGAGGGGAGGGTTTAAATCGAGCCCTGGATACCATAACAAATAGCCCAGAATGAAATTTAATACCTGGTTTGGTGTAATGAGGTATGATAGGTATGCAGTTTACATAACAAGGAGCTCTGGTCCATAATAATAATAATAAGAAGAAGAAGAAATTCAGACTAATAATAATACTAATACAAATAATAAAATTGTCATTCAGATTAATAATACTGTTTATTATGTAAAATTTGTCATGAAATTAAATATTAAAACTCTCTACGTATGATCATCTACAGACCATAAATAACGGCGTTTAGCCAATTTTTGACTGACCACATATATTTGAATAAAATATATACATTTAATTCTTGCCTAAACTATTGATTTAAAGCACACCAGTTCATAAAACCTGCATTTTAGTGAATCTTCTTACATTACTTAAAAGTGCATTAAGTTCTCACTCTAAATTGGATTTCACCCTTACTTTGTCACAATAAATGTTTATTTAACAAGATTTTTTTTTTTATTTAAAATTCTGAGCCTGGACAACCAGCACTGTGTTTTCACATGAATTATGACTCACATGAGCTAGATGTTAAACACAAACCACAACACCATTCAATACAGAAAACAATTGAACTTTTGAGATAAATATAACGCAACCGTTTGCTTGACGCTAAAGAAAAGCAATGTCCGTTAACCATCATAACATAATTATAAACTGATTCATTTTTAATAGGTCTAACCATATTATGGGTGTGTGGAATGATTACTCTGTGCGCATGCAGGGCCAATAGGCAAAACTTCAGCATAACCAGAATTATTAACTGACTGTAATTTACCGGTATAAGGCACAGCAATTCAACAAGTTTAACTGGTTCTTTTAACGTGTGCCTACTAGGTTAATGCAGTCATAATACCCACATTATATAATGTACAACCACTCACCAGTGTACATGCACAAGGTGCAGGACTGCATGTAGACCATCTGTTACTATAATGACTGACCCACTATTATAGCGACACACAATGGAGAAGTGGATCAATGTGCACCAGCGATGGACCAGTTTAACCCAATTTCTTTTTCATACAGCCTAAAAGACAATTGATTTCCACAGACAAACCATCAGAATTGTTCATGTGATATAAAGATCACTTAGCAATGGCAAAGAGCAAAACTGTTCTGCAGTGATATGACATTAATTGTCCATTGTCCATTTTTATTTAAATAAATTATATAACATCTGTCCTTAGGACATTAACCTTATGATAAACAGTAATAAGACTGCTATACTTCCTGCTGTATCTTGATTATGTGATGGTGCTGTAGGAAAATTCTCTTCTTTGTCCTCTCTAAAGTCTGACTGAGGATTTTGCCCCCTAAATGGCAGAATGTAGTAAAACTGTTTCATTTCTACTTTAGGTTATTCTGATTGCACCACATCTCATGTTTGACTCAACAACCACAAACTAGCAAATGGGCTGTAGTTTAAAAAATTCTTGAATTATGTTCAAATGCAGTTATTATTACCTTTAATGTCTTTTAAATACCACACTTAGAAAAGATGGCATCTTAGAAATAAAGTCGAATTTATCTACTATTACTTTTTTTTTAAAGGCTACAACAAACCAAATACAATGTAAGAAAATTTATCTTATTTCTAGTCAAATTTTACAAAACATTTAAGTGGAAATGTCTTCTTCTATTAGCTGATAATTTTGCTTCTTTGAAGAAATAAATCAGTAAAACTATCAAAATTATTTGCCAATAGAACAAAAAAAGCTTTGCTTAAAAATTTTACGTTTTTTTTTTTTTTTAAAAAGCTTAATAATCTTATATTTGGTTTATTTTAAGGATTTTTACGATGCTCTAGATAAATGTTCCTATATTGAGATATTCAGATACATATATGGATTTTTTTCTCTTGCTATGATGTCGTCATTTTTGCAGAACACCCTCAAATGGGTGGTTGTACAACCGTGCTTTGTAGGAACCTATCATCAACTGAATCACTTTTAAAAGGAAATCTGTCACTTAACTTCAAAACATCACCTACAATATTCACCTCCACCCAAGTCTGGTTCTAAACGGATTCAATGTATAAGCTTCAAAATGGATCCATCATTGTCTGCAATTTCATTTTGTACATTCTCTACATACTGGAACATGCTTACTGTACTGTAACAACCTGTCAAAACAACAAAAGAAAACCAGGCTCAAGACAAATATTGTTCTAAGACTAGTATATCTGATTTAAGATCACTGTAATTATGTAAGTATGCAAAGGTAAGTAGGTTTGATGCAAAAGAAACAATCTTTCAGACACCAAAACTATTTTACAGTACATGTGGAAGTATATTTAGGAAACATGTATGCATTTAATTTTTGCCCAAACTATTGCTTTTACCCTTAAAACCCAAGCGGCACAGACACGTGCCAGTAAACCAGCATAGGTCAATGACAATTAAAAATATATGTTTATATACAGAAGCCTTACTGGTGTGTGTGTTAACGGGGAGGCTATAAACTTTAAATTGTGAATTTTGATATACTCCTCCTAGGGAATTTATACGATCATCACCAAACCGGGCCGATGTGAATCATTCGCCCTGTATAGTGTGTAATATGTGTGGTGCAACCGGGTGGCAATGGCTTTTTCAAGGTCTTAACACATTCAAATAACACACAGGTTGGTGATGGCACAGGGTGCTTGGGCCCGTCACCGTTTAATGCTATTATTATTATTATTATTATTATTATTATTAATAATAATAATATTATTTGGTCATAGAAACAACCGAAAGCAACCATAGAAGCGTGATTGTGTGTACTTCTGCCATTTCTTTGCCTTTTTGTCCCAGTTTTTTTTCCGCTCAGTCATGTTTGGGGACGTTGGTTGAGATTAACTGAAATAAAATTTATTATATTGCCTATTTTGTGCAGAAAAAAATTATGTCACTTTATACTGCACAATCCTGAGACTATAAAGAGTAAATAATAGAGTAAATCAGAAGTGATGGTACGAATGCAGTGTGCAAGATAGGGGTGATGTGCTCATAGCATCTGGTTTTAGTAAGGATTGCCCCAGTGAAAAAAAATACACCTTAATGTATTCACCTTAAATCCTTGATAGTACATTGTAAATATACTAACAAAAAGTTGTACCGTCAGTTAATATATAAAAAGTATACTAACATCATGCTTTTACCAAATTTTGGAATTAAACTTTAAACATACTTCCAAATAATTATATTATAGTACACTTTTGTCATGCACACTAAATCTGCGACCGGCACTAGGACCCGGAAGTAATGCGGTCGCGAACCAGGAAGTATAAGAGGAGTAAACGAACCACGGCACATCGCTCAGTCATTGAGTTCGCCCATGTCGGTTCAGACTGCTCGTCCGCCATTTTGTGAGTACTCACTTTCTTGGGGTTTGCTTTCTGATTTGAGTGTGTGTTTTAGGACGCGGGTTAAATTGGTGTTTTTCCCTTACTCCCCTTCTGTGAGAGTCCTTAGACCAAATCGTGTGGTTATCCTGCCTACTCGCTTGCTTCTGCGTTTGGGTTTATCATCCACGCTACAAAGGGCTAACCGCTAAAGCTACGTCTTCTGGTCACTCCAGGTTAGTTCGCTGACAAAATGACTGAGCCTTCCGCAGTGAACCCAGCGGACCATGCGCGCCTCTGCGATGTGGTGGACCAGTATGCCATGCTGATCAATAAGCTAACCGGAGAGATCGCTACTCTGCGCCAGAGCGTCCAAGACGTCATGGCCTTGCGCCATGAGGTTGCGGAGCTCAGGCGGAAGAACGCGGATCTCCGCACGGCTGTTGCCAGCACGGCTAGCTGGCCTCCCGGCGCAGAGCCCATGAGCCCTCCTTGCAGAGTCCTCCCGGCAAAACGGGAGTGCCGATTTCGAGAAGGACTTTGCGCCTACTGCGGGTCGGCGATGCATCACAGAGCAATTTGTCATCTCCGGCCGGGAAACGCGCAGGCCTGGTAAGAAATGACAGCCACTTACCGGGTTACCTCCTCCTCTCCAACATCACGACCAACTCCTCCCGTCTCACGGTTCAAGTGCACCTCCAATTTGGCCACAAACGAGTCAGAAGTATCGCATTCATCAACTCCGGGGCTGCAGGTAACTTCAGTGACTCTTCTTATGCCAAAAAATTGGGAGTAAAATTTGAGGCGTTAACCCAGCCCAATCGGATTACATCTGTCGACGGTCTGCCCCTATCCACCAGTCCCATCACCACCCAAACTCAACCTATCACCCTCCTCATCGATCAACACCAAGAACAGCTCAGGTTTCACGTCACCTCCATCTCCTCTACGCCCTTCATCCTTGGACATCCGTGGCTACTACAACACTACCCCCTCATCACCTGGACACAAAACCAGATTTTACAGTGGGGCGCGACCTGCACCGAACTATGCCTAAGGGCGTCGGCTGGGACGTGCTCTAGGGAGTCCGAAGCCCCCGACGTCGACACCAACGCCATCCCGAGGCATATCAGGACCTGGCAGAAGTCTTCTGCAAATTCTGCGAGCCACCCACCTTCCTCCACATCACCCATATGATCTCGCCATAGACCTCCAGCCAGGCACAGTACCACCCCACGGCCACCTCTATTCACTGACATCCACAGAGACATAGGCGATGGAGGAGTATGTAACCAACGCCCTTCGCCATGGCACCATCAGGCCCTCCTCCTCACCTGCTGCCGCGGGGTTCTTCTTCGTGAAGAAGAGGGGCGCCGAACTTCGCCCATGTGTCGAATATCGTGGGCTCAATAACATCACTATCAAAAACCGACACCCATTGCCTCTTACCAACTCAGCCCTGGACGCCCACTCGGGTGCCACCATCTTTACAAAGTTGGACCTCCGGACCACCTACAACTTGGTGCGCATCAGAGAGGGAGTGGAAGACGGCCTTCATCACCCCTACTGGACACTACGAGAGCCTAGTGATGTGGACTGTGCAATGCCCTGTGCAATGCCCCCGCCGCCTTTCAACACTTTATTAACAATGTTCTTCGAGACATGCTAGGCCGGTGGGCATTTGTATATCTGGACGATATTTTTATTTACTCCCGTATCGCTGAAGAACACACCCAGCACGTCAGAGATTACTCGCCCATTAGCTGTACTGTAAGTTGGAGAAGTGCGCGTTTCACGAGCGCTCCACCACGTTCCTGGGTTTTGTCATCTCGCCCCAGGGTGTGGCCATGGACCCGCAGAAGCTAGAAGTTGAAGTCTCAAGCAACTTCAACGGTTTCTCGGGTTTGCGAATTTCTATCGTCGCTTCCGCAAATCGCGTGGTTATCCTGCCTACTCGCTTGCTTCCGCGTTTGGGTTTACCATCCACGCTACAAAGGGCCAACCGCTAAAGCTACAACTTCTGGTCACTCCAGGTTAGTTCGCTGACAACTTTCCAAAAATATATTATTGGAAAATATACTTTAAGTGAAAGGTTGGTCTAATTTCCAAAGCACACTTATTTAAACTTTGTTTTTTAATTTATTTTTGGTAAATTTTTTAAAAATATGCTCGAAATAATCATTGTACAAATGTACAGAAAGTATACATTACGCTCTCAAACTCGTTTTTGTGCACTGAAAATCACTTTTGCCCGTTCAAGATAAATTATGTTTGCACTCTCTCTCTTTTGTGCGCTCACTATCATAAAGCTGCATTTGCACAAACTGCAGCAGCGTTACATCCCTGCAACTATTCCAGCCAACCAGTGACTAGAATCGGCGCAACACCAGCCAATCAGAAACTGAAGGTGGGCAGATTCGGACTGTCTGTTTTCTGATTGGCTCCCGGTCCTCCGCGTCTAGTTTGAATTCACGCCTGGAAGCTTCACAACTGAGCCAATGGTTTTTCTCTCTCTTGCGCTGCGGAATTGTGGGTAATCGTCTCCCCTGCTGGGTCTTAGTGTGCATCTCTTACTGGTATAATCAGCATCCATGGACGCGTGTACTGTTTACTATAATACTGTGACCACGTGTGTGTGCGTAAAACATCTTTTATTTTGTGTCTGTATGCGTGTGTGTACAGCGCGCATGTAAAGCAGAAGCAAGTCTCATTAGAGAGGTTAAAGACCCATTTTTTCTCTCTGCTCATGGCTCAGTCTGCTCTTTGTGTCTGTGTGCGCGCGTCAGTGGACACTGTGCCACATTCACACACACGCCTCCCTCCTACTTTCGCCTTCACAGACACACACACTCTTTCTCTCTGCTCTACACAGAAACACTGCTCTGTCGCAAAGTGCAGGTTAATTTGTTTTATTTTTACTTCACAGCAGTGATTCCGTTAGTGTGTCGCTCAATCAAGTGTCATTAGAGATTTCTTGTTTATTTTTCCGATAAAACATTGTTTCCGTTGTGTGTGCGCGCGTGTGTGTGTGAATAAAGTGGAGGAAGAGTAATTGTGTAAGATGAGAAGGAGGAGAGGGGAGCTTACTGTAGATTCACACACACACACACACACACACATACACTGCGCCTGCGCGCACAAACGGAAACACTTATCTGTCAGAGTTTATTTTTACTTTTTTTTAAAGGTAATGTGCAGGTTAATTTGTTTCATTTTTACCTTATATTTTGTGTTAATTATTTTTATGTATTTATTTTTTTGGGCTGTGGAACGAATAATTTGGAGTTTCCATTATTTCTTAGGGGAAAATTGGTTTACGAGTGTTTTAGAATAGGAGCCTGCTTCTGGAACGAATTATGCTCGTAATCCAAGGTTCCACTGTACTTCACTTCTGGTATAATGATCCTTAGCTCTCGGCCTGTTTTCAGTCCCTGTGTAACAGCTAGAATAAACACACCAGGTTTAAACTAATACTGTACCTGTATATTCTAATACTAATGTCTGTCTTTGTTTAGACAACAGTTTAAATTTTAGTTTGTGTGTTAGTAAGACAACCTGACGTTTTGTTGAACACAAACTATAGTACTGTTTTTTTTTTTTGTAACCTTGTGCAAATTAAATCTGCTGATCTCATAAATAAAATCTGCCTTATAATTACTGATGTAATGTTTTTCAAAAACATGTTATAGTGTAAAAAATGCATTTAGCATTTGTAAATTATCCTAAACACCTTTAGTGTACTGGTAACACATTTGAAATACAGTATTATAGAAGACTGCATATGATATATGGTAATATAATAAATAGTGGTAGGCCGTTATCGGCGTTAACGTGCTGCGTTAACGTGAGACTCTTATCGGGCGATAAAAAAAATATCGCCGTTAATCTATTCACAAAGTTGGGTTGGGAG
>JAOVVA010119747.1:0-11251 GCA_028565275.1 Leiocassis micropogon | reverse complement strand
TAAAAGTAACAGGGGCCACACCCCTTCACTAAGACTAACACACCCCGTTCACTAAAAGTAACAGAGGCCACACCTCCTTCACTAAGACTAACACACCCCCGTTCACTAAAAGTAATAGAGGCCACACCTTCTTCACTAAGACTAACACACCCCCGTTCACTAAAAGTAACAGAGGCCACACCCCTTCACTAAAACTAACACACCCCCGTTCACTAAAAGTAACAGGGGCCACACCCCTTCACTAAGACTAACACACCCCATTCACTAAAAGTAACAGAGGCCACACCTTCTTCACTAAGACTAACACACCCCGTTCACTAAAAGTAACAGAGGCCACACCCCTTCACTAAGACTAACACCCCCGTTCACTAAAAGTAACAGGGGCCACACCCCTTCACTAAGACTAACACACCCCGTTCACTAAAAGTAACAGAGGCCACACCTCCGTCACTAAGACTAACACACACAAAATAAAGAGTCCATACCTCCTTTACTAATATTAATAAAGAGGCCACACCCCCTTTTCTATACTACAGCATTACCTGAATGTGTTTCTACTGATCATTTTTCTAGAAGATGACCTACTCTGTAATTCTCCACCGTACCCATAAATGACACCAGTCGAAACGAGTTGTTTTCACCCAAACAGAATTTTAACATTTCATACTCTCTTCATCTACGCTGCACTAACATAAAAGAGCATGACTGATGTGTGTGTGCATGTGTGTGTGTTTCAGCCTCAGCCTGATGTGAAACACTCATTTCAGCAAGAGAAGGTCTGAACACACGCCACCCAGCCCTCCACATCAGAGGTGCTGAGAGTTAGTGAGGCAGCGAGGAAGGGAGGGAAGGAGGAAGATGAGGAGAGGAGGAGAAGAGGAACACAGAGACCCCGAACGCACAGAGAAGTGCGCAGTGTCTATTTATAATCCTGTAGTCAGGAATATCTCCACTGTGAGGGAGCGCGGGAGAAACAACGTACACACTCACACGCATATCTATCCATCTATCTATCTAATGGTGGCTAGAGGTGGCTAAATTATTGGCACCCCTATGCTTAGTACTGTGTCTATCACCAGAACCTGCGATTCTTCCCAACAAAGAACTGCGGCAGATCCTCTAGATGCACCTCACACCACAGGTTCTCATCACACTTCAGACCAGCAGACCCGGACCTGGGGATTTAGATTTATAGGGAGGTACCGATGCACTTTAAAACTACCCTGTACTGGTGACTGGGATCTTTTATTTCATACCTGCTCTCAATTAATTGAAGAAACCCGACTCTTGTAGTCGAACTTAATCAACACAGGAAGCCACGCTCACTTACCGAGTGCACTCAAGAAGCGCTGCAGCCGATCGCGATGGCTGTTTTACATCACAGACAGACTGACTAATCTGTAAAGCGGTTCTCTTCTTACTTGTCCCTAATGGACCGTTAGACACAGATTATCAGTCAGAACGCCCTAGCCACATCGAATTCTGGTTATTGAGCCGGGAGGTGGAAGGAATAAGGAACAGAGAGGTGAAGCCGCTCTTTATGAAATGCAGCTTCATGGATTAGTGAAAGATAAACCAATCGTTCATGCGAATCGTGATAGAAAAATGAAACATTCTTACAGATGTATATCATTCATTTTTTTATAGCTATAACTGTCTAGTAGCATGGTTAATGATATCATCACTGTTATAATATAACAGTATGATTCAATACATTGGTTTAACTAAAGTATTTTTTGCAGAACAACAACAGGAAAAGACACCAGATACTGTAGTCAAAACATTCCAGTGTTCCTATATTCATATCAAATAAGCCACACACAGATACTGTACATACGCACAAGTGTCGGTGTGGTGTATCGCTTGGACACGATGCACAAAAAAACAAACCTCAGAATCGGGACCATCTGACTTGCCGCTAAATTGCATTTCGTTAGACGGAAAAGCCACTAAGGAATTGTTCTGCTTGATGTGAGTTATTTATTTATTACTATGGCGCTTAAGTAACATTTATTTATGTTACATAACATAACCGGTTATTGACGTGTGCCAAATTGTGAACTAAAAGCTGGCTATAAAAATGAAGGCCACTCATGGCGTTTTCACATTAGGCACGTTCGATTAGTACCGCGCCCAGGTACTGTACAACTGCATCCCCCCTGCGCAGCGTTCACATTGTTTTTGTTCTCCGTACTCAGGTGCACTTGCGTATGTTCACTCTCCCATCCAGCAGGTGGCAGTATCAGTCAATCAACATTTATTTGTAGAACAACTTACAGCAACCTAAGTTGAACCAAGGTGCTTTACAGCATTAAAACAAAATAAAACACAAAAAAAAACATAATAATTTTATAATATATTATATAATAATAATAAATAATAATAATAATAATACATTTTTTTTTATTATTATTATTTTATAATATATCAATAAAAATACAAACAAAATAATCAAAGGCTGGGAGCACTGATGATGATCCATGTATGATATTTGATTCGATCCATGCCTGAGTACGATATACAGTGAAACCTCGGATTGCGAGTAACGCGGTTTGCGAGTGTTCCTCAAGACAAATTATGCTCGTAATCCAAGGTTCCACTGTACTGCCCCGGAGACCATTGTGTTCTCACTGATCAAAATGAACCAGACTTTGGAGTCAGGAGTTCTCGTAAGCGGTCTCGTGGCCCTAATGTGAAAATGTTAGGGCCTGAAACTCCTGTAAAGCGTTCCAGGCTTACAAGGAAGTAGCATTGATTGTTGGTTTATTTTATACTGTAAAACAGCACAATTAGCCTGTCATACTGTACTAAACCAAAAATGTCAGTGCTAGCAAACTGCTGCTGTATAAGAGAAATAAAAAAATGTCGTCAGGACGTGCAGTTTAGTAACAGTAACTTCGCCATTGATTATTGTCCTTTTACAGAATGGACAGTGTTTATAAACCGCCATCCACAGACGAGGCCTCCACCTTCTGTCCACCCACACTGATTCTCTCCTTCACCCTGTAATCCTCTCTCTCTCTCTCTCATTCTCTCTTTCTCTCCCCATCCCCACACCCGTTTCCATGACAATGCTCTCTGCATTGCACCACAATTCCCAACGGCCAGGCATTTCCTCCAACCCTCCCTCATCATCATCCTCAGTGTCCTCATCATCATCCACCGTCTCACCCTCCTTCTTGCTTTTCTTCACATTCTGGTGTGCCTTTCCGATTTCTTCTTGTATTTCTTTATGCACCTTTTTTAACTTGTTTGCTTGTGTGGGTATATGTGAGAGAAGGTGAGAGATTCTCCATGTGATCTGTGATTCTCAAGACACTTTGCATTTAATTAGAGCTCACTGGTAATTAAAATTTTCAACATACCACACCTGACCATAAGAATTTCCAATATTTTTATCATTCCAGTCAACTAACTAAAAGTTCTGCAATAGAAAGTAAAAAAAAAAAAAAAGTATTTAAATAATTTATATGGGGCGACACACGGTGGCGTAGTGTTAGTTTTGGAACTCGCAAAACCAGGGTCGCGGGTTCGAGTCCCAGGGTCTGTGTGCATGTTCTCCCTGTGCAATTATAACAATTTACCAACAAATGCACTATGAATAAAGCACCACTGAACACCTTTGGGATGAACTGGAACTGGAGCCTCCTTCAACATTCTAATAGCAGCACCCGAGCTCACTAACGCTTCCGTACCTGAATTCCCCCTGGTCATGCTCCAAAATATGTGCTTCTTAATGCTTCTTATCTCCTGATCCATGCTTTAATTAATTTTTTTTTTTTTTTGGAAATATGCGTACACATTTATATTTTTATCAGATTAAACGAAACAAATTTGCTTAATACAATTTCATGCCCTTTTATGTTTTAGTGTCTGTTACTTTTTTTTTAACCTTTTTTCAATGAAAATCTTTCAATGATCTTAACTGTCGTTCAGATGAAACTTGGCCGATTTTGGATTTCACATGGAAAGACATAAACCTGAAAAAGTATATTATTCCAAAAATGCAAAACTGTTAAGATATTGCAACATGAATTCGACATGGTTACGGACACTACAGAATTTTTGCTTTTTAAGCTTTTACCCAAAATCTATTTAAGCAAGCCATACACTTCTAGAAGCTTACACTAATTTTAATCTCAATACTCATGAAGAAACATGAATCATTTGCATTTTTAATTATTATTGATTGAAGCGAGATATTATAACCGTGTAAAATGGCCATTTTTGGTGCACATATAAAATTAACTTTCCAAAACGGCTGAAATTTTTCAGGAAGCGAGATTGGTCACTTCCATGTTGCATAAACTTCAGAAGTAGCTTCAAATTCAAATTTTATTTGTCACATACACAGTCGTACACAGTATGATATGCAGTGAAATTCTTCAGGTGACCGCCCGTGACCTTAAAATAAAAGATTATTATTAGGGAATAAACATGAAAAAGAAAATAGAAGTAAATTTAACTAAGAAAGAATAAAATATCTGTACAATACAAAATATACAATATATGAAAAATATAAGACAAATATAAGAAAAATAAGAAAAACCTACAGTAGCTGTACAATATAGAAAATATAGAATTTATGGAATTTATGTGTGGGAATGAAGTTGAATATGAATAGAAATGTCCAGGGTATGTGCAAATATGCCTGAAAGTGTCATATTTAAAGTGACTTATGTGCATCAGGGAAACGAAAATGGGAAATGAAACAGAAATGCTTCTTTGGCACACAAACCTTCCGTATTATACGTATAACATGAATAAATAAATAAATAAAATCAGTACCAATACTGTGTTTCGGCGACTGGACTATGGCTAATGAACACTACTGTGGGTTCTTACATACAGTATCTATGAATAATGCAACAGACAGTAATTGTGTCTCTTGACTGTTTTCAGATAAGAATTTGCTGCTGTACTGTACTGTACTGTATGTAGCACAATATATGTAGATTTTCTTCTTGAACTCTCAGCTTTTAGTGAATACAAATTCATCCTTATAGTCTTGTCGAATCGACAACAAATTTAACGAGTGTTCTTCTGAGATTTATTCCATTTTAAATAAAAGAGTCCAATAGCGGAGGGAACTGGTGCATGGGTGTGCTGCAGTATCAGCCCTGACAAGCGCTCAGTTTCACAGGAACACCTCGAGTCAAAGCATGATGTGGGATATTGATTGTAGTTATATATATATATATATATATATATATATATATGTGTGTGTGTGTGTGTGTTTTAATAATAATAATACCACATTACACCATTATGCCAGAGCAGAAAGCAGAGATACAGAGTGCTGTAGTGTGGAGTGAACCTCTCTGGCATTTACAGAGTATTAATTAAAGCCCTTCCTCTGTGAGTGCATGATGGGTAATGTCATTGCTAAAGAAGGAGGGTGTGTGTGTGTGTGTGTGTGCTGCAGGTCTGTCCGAGGCTGCAGACAAACCGCAACACATTCTGAATGTGTGTGTCGGTAAACACTGTGAGTTCTGATACAGAAAAATTATATTATTAGGAATATAAATAGATAAATACATAAATGAATGAATAAATATCCCGTAAGTCTGCATAACCTCGGGTTGCACCACATTGCTCATCCTCCCATAACAGCGTCATCCCCAACTTATGTATTTCCTACATACATACACTTCCTGTCCTATTTTTCTTTAATTCATCAGACGTCATCGTAAAATATCATTTTTCCTTTATATTAGTAACTTTATATTAATCTAATCGAGCTGCTCCAAAATGAATAGCATAAAGAAATTATGCAAAATACAATTACCTCCATGAAAAACATCCTACTGAAAAGCATGTGATGTTTTATGAAACCGTAACCCTACGCTCCGCCTATAAAATCGAATCAAACAGCCTTTAAAGTATACATGTGTTTTAAAAGCCGTACTGCATGTACGCGTGATGTACGCCTGTGTCTGTATATGTCCTGAAGTGATGTAAAGATCACGGTGTGTTAGAGGGGCAGTATTTCTGTCTGCCTGGTTATATAAGGCTCCAAGAGATTTGTTCTGTTCCGCTCAAAACAAAGCATCAGACGGAGAGGGAGAAGACGGGGAGAGAGAGAGAGAGCTATAAATGAGAAAATAGAGCTCAGGAGGGAGAAGAACGAGGGAAGAAGAGAGCGAATGAGCCGAGGGAGAAATAAAAAAAAATATATAACCAAATTCATCACAATCAAAATTCTCTAATTGCAGTTGGAAATCAATTGAATTAATTAGATTCGTATTACAGTGGAATCTCGAGTGGATTGCGAGTAACGCGGTTTTGCGAGTGTTCCACAAGACGAGCCAAGATTTTTTATAAATTTTGACTTGGAAAACAAACAAATCATGGCATGCGCTTCTTGTTTTGACGCAGAGTGTCACGTGATCACAACTGAGCCAACGGAATTGTGGGTAATCGTCTCCCCCGCTGGGTCTTAGTGCGCGTCTCTTACTGGTACTGTATAATCAACATCCGTGCACGTGTGTACTGTTTCTTATAACACACTGTGTGGGCGCGCGTGTAAAGTCTCAATAGAGAGATTAAAGATCCATTTTCTTTCTCCCTCTCTGTTCCAGCATGTCGTTATGTGTGTGCGCGCGCGTCATTTGACTCCGTACCCCTTCACACATACATTCTCGCCTTTTTTTTTAAGGTGATGTGATCCAGAATTGTGCAGTTAGAGTTTAATTAAATATAGGATTACCTAATCAACTCATTACACTAATAAACCGAGTGGAAGAGTGTGTTTGTATGAGTAATAATAAACAACATCTGAATGAGTCAGGCCACACCTCCTTCACTAGGATTGACAGATAGACAGGCCACACCTCCTTCACTAGGACTGAAAAATAGACAGGCCACACCTCCTTCACCTGGATTGACAGACAGGCCACACCTCCTTCACTAGGATTGACAGATAGACAGTCCACAACTCTTTAACTGAGACTGACAGACAGACCGGCCACACCTCCTTCACTGAGACTGATAGACAGACCAGCCGCACCTCCTTAACAGGGATTGACAGATAGTCAGGCCACACCTCCTTCACTATGATTGACAGACAGGCCACACCTCCTTCACTAGGATTAACAGACAGGCCACACCTCCTACACTAGGACTGACAGACCAGCCACAGCTCTTTCATTAGGATTGACAGATAGACAGGCCACACCTTCTTCACTGGGATTGACAAATACACAGGCCACACCTCCTTCATTGAGACTGACAGATTAAAGGTCTACACCTCTATGACTGAGAGTGACAGATAGACAGACCACACCTCCTTTACTAGGATTGACACATAGACAGGCCACACCTCCTTCACTGAGACTGACAGACAGACAGGCCACACCTCCTTCACTGAGACTGACAGACAGACAGGCCACACCTCCTTCACTGTGACTGACAGACAGACAGGCCACACCTCCTTCACTGTGACTAGTTAGAGATGAAACAGCAGGAGTGTGAGTGAATACTGCGTGTTCCCACTCCACTCCACTCCACTCCACTCTGCCTGTTCAGAGTAATATAGATGAGCATTTTAGTGCCAATATTCTCTCAGCTCTCCTTATTGGCTCAAGGCACAGCAGCCACATTGCTCCCTGCATAGCAACAGTAACCAAGCATTGTCTTATGGAAACCATAGAATGATATTTAGCCAAAAACACAAGCATGCTCAATTAAATTTGAAGGATTGGATTAGAAAATATCTAGTCTTCCAATAAGGTCTTAACTTGTGTGTGTGCACATACATGAGTGTGTAGTGTGTGTGTAGTGCATGTGTTTGCTACTGGGTCTAAATATTAGTACTGCAGTGCCGTGATTTATACCGTCAAACCTTTCATCCTCAAAGATAACAAACCAGAGGTGGCATGGCATTAAAGCTGAGATCCTACAGCCATATACTGTAGAGAGCACACACTGAGTCAGAGCTCTTTCATGTGCACACACTCAATGTGTTCGCCAAAGCCAGCATAATATAATAGCTACATAGTTAGAGATTCAATACACAGTAAAAAAAAAAAAAAAAATTCAGGTCTAAATAAAGCTAAATAATACGCAATTTAATTTCATGTTAAAGTTTTAAAGAGATTTTTTTCCTGTTTTAGTTAAAAAGGTATAAAACACTCAGATTATGTGTGCATTATTTACATTTATTAGTGTCTCACAGAAATACGAATATTCAGTCACTATAATCATGTTTGCATATTTGCATTGTAAGAAAGGGGTAGGGTATTTTTTTTTTCCACTAAAAAGAAAACTCAATTAGAGACTGAACATAAGAGGAGTTCATGTACGAGAGCTTTCTTTCTTTCTTCCTATTATTTATTATTGATCCACCCTGTTTGCAGCTTCTCTCCCACTCTTTGGTGTGTCTGTTACTGTTAATTGCTCTGGAGTAATTATGGGGAATGGTGGCATCTACAGAAACTGAAATGTGTTATTGTGCTGGACTGAAGCACTTCATAGCTGCTTCTGGCGCATTTTCCCTGTCTGAGGAAAGGTGACATCAAATACAAGTATAATGTGTTAAGTGAGGAATAAAACACCTCGCCCTGTTACAGGAAAATAATCAATTCCTAGCCAGGGGTGATTGAGCAGAGGTAAAGGAATCATGCCAAAGTTGATTATATTTACAGAAAAGCATGCTCAGAAATTTTTTTCTTCTACTTAAAGTTCAACCTTTAGAGCGTAGGGTCAGCCACGGCACCCCTGGAGCAGACAGGGTTAAGGACCTTGCTCAAACCTGGCAGAGCTGGGGCTTAAACCACCAACCTTGAACCACCGATCATTAACTTAGAGTCTTAACACACTGAGCCACCACCACCCCAGGACTATAGAGAGGATGCTTTAACACCTCATAACTAAGTTTTTGCAGGATGTCGACAGTGTGAGGATGTGCATCGTCACACAAGATCTCGACGCCCTTGGAAAGCAGTCCTCTGCGTTAAGGCTTAGCTCTTCAATGAGCATCTCACTGTAACGAGCTCTGTTGATTGTTGAACGTTTTTCCTTGATAATGTTCCAATACTGACCCTTGAGAATCCCAGAAAACTGTAAACACTGATGAATTTTCCAGCTAATGGTTGACTTTTGAACTTTTTCTCGGTCGCCGATTGAGGATGTTTTCGTTCCGTTTACTATCAGGCTCGTAGTGATGAATCCGTGTCTCGTCATTAGTAATGATTCTCTTTAAACTAAAGAAACTTTACCTTCCTTGGGGTATCGGAACGAATTTTGTTTGCAGATATTTAACCGCTTCTGTTTATGCTCTTGCCGCTTTTTCCGCACCAAAGGTACCAGGTATAGACCCTCAGATCAAAAAAGAAAAAAGAAAAAAAAAAACGAATCAGTGCACGGTGCTCTTCTTTCGCGCCAATCACAAGCGGGGCATCAGTTTTCGCTCGCACCACAGTTACAAATGAACTGATGTAACACGTTCAGGTAGTCTTGAACGGAAAGCACTGATAAGACTAAGGGACTAAGACTAAGTGCGGCCGACGGAAATTTTAATACAACTGGAGTGCGGATAATTTTTGACTCATCTCACTTTTGTTGTTTATATATTGTAATTATTAGTGTTCTTGCAGACAGGTTTTCTTTTGTAATATGGAGTAAAATCGCATTTTTAAGCGTCTTGGTTGCTAGTCTAGATCGCTGTGTGTGGTTGCTATTAAAAGACTGACTTTTGTGTTTATGCTCAAGTAGGCCTAAGTGATTTGGTCATCTGTGAATATACTGTAAATATTGTTGTGTTTTCTGGCTCAGAGGGACAAGCCACCATTGTATCTCCCGAGAGAACGACAGAAACAAATGTGCTTTGCGCTGTAGACAAACATCACTAGGGTTGAGATGGCATGGCTGACAGGCAGCGTAATACTAACATGTAAGCTTGATGTAATTAGCTAGCTACAGTAAATTAGTCATCATGTTCTTTTGTACAAGAACGATCAAGAACTATTGATCACAATAAGACAACAGGCATTCATTCATTCGTGATGACTATTAACACAGAAGAAAGCCTACAGAACTTTTTGGTGCACAAGGATGCTTTCTCAAGATGAAAGCCTTAAATGCCACTTTGACCTTTCGGCCTGAGCAGAATTGCTTTTGAAGGACGTTGAGACCTAACAGGTTAGCATTTAGACCGTTGTTTTGGTAAATCTTTAAAGCGAAGCGCCCGCATGGTGGATAGCTGCTTGTTGTGAGGTTGGGACTAAATGTCAGCTGGCATTAGGGAAGCCTTCAGGGCAGCAGAGATGGCAGTAATGCCTGACAGGGCTGGGCGAAGAGGACCGTCACGCCGCTAGATTCTGTAATCAAGTAAAAGTGCAATTACTCATTAAAAATAGATTCTCAGTGTTTTCCTTCAAGTAGAAAAGTGTGAACTAGACTAAATTTAGAAGGATTCAAATCACGCTCTCATTTTTAATTAAAGATTTTTAATTACGGTAAATTAGAGCCTCTGTTACCCAGTAACCATGTTAGCAAAGATTAACTAAGAAGACCTTTAACACATGTAGTGATGTAGTGGATAATGATTAGCTTTTTACAATTCTGGAGGGCTTCTTCCAGGCTGTTCAGTGATTTATGTTGATTTCTACTAAAGCCCCTAAAGAATTAGCAAAAAAAAAAAAAAGGCTTTTTGTTTGCAAGATCTCACAAACATTTTGTGAGATATTACGAACAGTGAACAGACCTCATGTAAATAAGAAAAATACGGGAAGGGCGAGATCCAAGTTTCAAACTGAATGTCTTTATATTTTAGGCCAAGCTGAAAGTAAGACGTTTGTTTCTCCTTCCTTTATTTTTTGTTTGGCAGCAGAGTTTAGGTGCATTAGATAAGTCTACTGTAGATGGCGCCGCCCGTGTGGCATCCTGTTGCAGCAGCTCCCACGTTTATAAAGTAACGCGTTAGACTATTTGGATTACTTTTTTGATGTAACAAGTAATCTAACGCGTTAGGTCCGCCATTTAAGTACTTAGTTATTTACTTATTTTTTTCAAAAATTAAAAATGTAATCCGATATTCAGACAATTTATGAAATCCGTGAGCCAGACAGCAATCATTATGCGGTTTGACTACGCGAAGACCAATGCATGGAAAGACTCGCTGTGAATCATGATGAACCGTACTTACGGCCACCGCGCGAAACCGCGTAGGTAATATAGGGGTATTAGTAGTTAACAGATTATGGGCCAAACTTGGCTGAGTGATGATGGTAGAATAATTATAAAGGTCTTG
>JAOVVA010119736.1:0-11251 GCA_028565275.1 Leiocassis micropogon | reverse complement strand
AATTTTACTTTTACTTAAGTACGTTTTGTTTGAAGTATTGTACTTCACTACATTTTAAATCATATTCACTACTGAGTAAAAAATAAACGAATGAAAATGCAAAATAATAAAAATAAAAAAAACGTGGAAGGAAAAAAGTTGCACCCCGGAAACTACTGCACTGATTGATTGATGGGCGTGGAGAAAAAACGCGCTAAATTCACAAGAACGATGGAGACGGACAAAACAGATGCCAGTGATGCAGACACAAGAAAGTGAAATGCCAACAAATTCTTATGAAGCGAACCCCTGGTCATATTTAAGTCACCCCTTCGATTTCAAGCACAAGAAAGGCAACAGCTTTATTATGCAAAGGTGTTCAATTAAAATGAAAAACAACTAGTTTGAGATTTATATCGGCTTGTCATTTTTGTTACTCAGTAACTTTTACTCTGAGTAAATTTTTAATGAGATACTTTTACTTGAGTAGATTTTTATAATGGTAACTTTACTTGTACTTCAGTAAAATTGCACTGAAGTAACAGTACTTGTACTTGAGAACAAAATTTTATTATTCTTTCCACCTCTGCTTGCCACATCCAAGTTCATTAAACTTTTGTGTGTTGTTTAAAGCTGGATGTGAAAGAGGATGCATGTCAAATGATGCAATTCAGTGCAGAGAATATTACTCCTTAATATAATAAAATGTTCAAATGTCCACATACTCCTAAATTATACATCTGTAATTCGATTTAGGTTGGAAAAGATCCAAAGGCCATTTGAGGCTATTTGCCCAAAAGGTTTAGGAACGTCTGAACTAACACAGAACAGCTGGGCACATTTCAGTGAGATGAAAATGACAGCACACAGGGTGGAGACAGGAGCAGGAAGCAAAACAAAGATGACATGTGACACTAAGAGCACAGGCTGTGTGTGTAGTCCTGACCAAAAAAAAAAAAAAAAAACCTCTCTGCTCTGAGGGGATTCTTGGCACAAGTAAAAGTTTACAGTTTACCCAGGCAACACACTCTTTGACACATTCTTAAGTAAATGTATGCATTACACTTTGAGTGAACATTGGAAACAGTACTCTCAGTTTGTGTATTTGTGTGTGTGTGTTTAAATTATTTTTGAAATCTTTAAGCTTTAAGCACACCCAGTTACAGAAATTCATGAGTAACTCTACAGATGTACACATACGCACTTTTTTCTTTTTTTTTTTTGCATAAACAAACCTCACACCAGAGAGGTGTGAAATGCTGACACCACTATTAAAAGGAGAAGTAAAAAAAACGAAGGAAGAATGTTTACATCAGCAAGCTTGCAAAAGAAAAGGGCCTGGACGTGTTTATGATTCATTTTGACGATTTTGTGCAAGTTTAAAATTTTCACCTAAAATCCCCTTCTTATTATCAGAATGCCCCCCCCCCCCCCCCATTTTAGCTGCCGTAGCGACGACCCAGAGACCCAGTTTGGTGCAGACTGGCTCGGCAGAGGCCAAAGGGCAAGTCAAAGGTCACCGTAACCACACAAGACTGAATGAGAGTCTCTGTTTTAGGGCGAATGACCTTCCCGTTCACAGTTACATGTATAGTTCAGTGAGTGTGTCTCAAATGAAGAAGGTTGAACTGGAGAGCCTCACTGGACAATGCAGCTTTGAGTAAAATAGCTGTCTGCCACATGACCAGAGTTACTGAGCCATATATTGTGTGATAACTTTCTTGATCATAAAGGAAGCTTTATTTTATTTTTTTAAACACCTTTTTATTCCACACACTGCCAGGGCTGTGCAAAACTTATGCTTCTTCTGAATTATGTCATTTTTTGCCCTTTGTGTTTTTGAAGCGGGGGGAAAAATGTGAACTGTATAGCCAGAGTTAACAGGTTTAACAGGAGAACATGTTTTTTTAATGTTGTTTGATCCAAAGTAAATGCTTGTATATACTGTAAAGGTATTTAAAGGTAAAAAGTGCTGCTTTTTATTTATTTTTATTTTTTTTACAGTTGATGTGTGCTGCCTTGTTGATCTGATATCACTTCACTGAACTGGGAGGAACACATAGTTGAGAAGACTACTCCTAGTTTATCAGTAGGAATTTTCTAAGACAGCAATAACAGCTGGGAGTTGCTTGGAAGTAACTTCTTGTGCCAACTTTAGCTTCTACAAGCAAACTGATAACTGGAGATCGGTCTTCCATGTCTCTGTGGAGGAATTGCACTCAGTCACATTGGAGGGATTTTTGGGTATAAACCGTATATAGTTCTATCACAGCATCTCAATCAGGACTTTGACAAGCCTGCTACAAAACCTTTTTGTCTCTTTTGAGTCATTCAGAGTGGACCAGCTCTCACAATGCAGATAAAAGACTAATTACCCAACATTTCCTTTTAGTATTTTCTAATTGAGACCAGAATTCATGCTTCTATCAATAATGACAAGTATGCAGCAAAGCATCCTCACACCATCACAATACACCCACCATGTTTCACTGTTTATGTTAACGGGTTAAATGTGTATGCAGTATTTAAGTAATGCCATACAGGCAGAGACACACACACCAGACCCCACTGCTTCGTCTGGGGTTGTATCCCGCCACCCCTGTGTACCTTATGCATTGTTTGATGCTGGATGTGAAAGAGGTTGTGTGTCAAAATGCAAGTCTATGCAGAGACTATTACCCCTTGATATAATAAAAACGTTCAAACGTTCATGTAGTTCTAAATGATACATCTGCAATTCAGTTCAATGGTTTGTGCCTTGTAATTGTCCCACGGATACAACATTTGCCCAGACTCTTTCTAATGGTGGAATCATGAATGTTATCTGACCTTGTCCGAGGTGAATGAGGCCTGGAACTCCCTTTAGATGTTCATCTGGGTTCTTTTGTGGCTTCACTGATGAGCCATTGATGTACGCTTTGAGGAATTCTGGAAGGCTGGCAACTTCTGTGAATACTGCTCCATGTTTTCTCCATTTGGATAAAAATGACTTTCTTTGTGGTTCACTGGAGTTCCGGAGCAGTAGACATGGCTTTGTAAACCGTCCCAGACTCCAGATTTTCTTTTTATTTAAGTGATGTTTAGTTTTAACTTGCTACTTTATTATAGTGTTAGAAAAATCTACAACATCATGAGTCAACGCTTGCTCTTTAACCTTAGAGAAGTTGGCTGGCAAGCTTGTTGAAAGAGATCCTTTATGTATGTCACAGTATTAATATTTCAACAAACATAAATAATCACAGATGAAGTTTGCATGTTAATTTTAAGCCAGGCAGGTCAAATGGCTTTGTGAAGGGAATTATTTGTTCTCCTAAATGCGCAGTGGGCTCCTTGGTTCAATCCTGAGCTCGAGTTACTGTGCAGAGTCTGTGCCTATTTGTGGATCCTCTGCATTCTCAGGTTTCATCCTCCTCCCAAAAAATGTACAGGTGTGGGGATTAGCTAAGACAAATTTCCCGTAGTTGTGAACCAGTTGCCACCACTGTAGGGTGTAATCCACTTCTGTTCTGACCAGGTTGAAGTGCTTACTGAAGGCAAGTAGATAGAATCATGCTTGACAATTAGATTAAAGCCGAACAATTACAAAATTAACTGGAATGGTCTGGAGACATTTTGTTAACCACTGTATCACTGCTTTTGTCAGCTTTCCTGTGGAAAAAATTACACCATTTGTGTTATCATAGAGAGAGAGAGAGAGAGAGAGAGAGACCATTGAAATAGGCACAGCATCTCCTATGATGAAGGTAGTAATATTGATAGAGGTAGGGGAACTATGGCTGTGTGTGTGTTTTGTGTTGGTGGGTGGGTGTGGCTTGATCAGTAGATGCTGGTTTGTTTTTACAGAAACATGCTGGCCTAAGGCTGTTTTCCTGTTTTGAGTAGGGAAGGCTTTCAGTAACATGCAAACACGCACAGCTGATAAGATCAGGCAGGGAAAAGGCCCTGAATGCACCCAGATGACAAATCCTGGGGGCGGATGGAGAAGTTACCTACTGGAAAAATCTGGTGGACGTGTCGGCGTGCTGATGGTTCTGCCCATTGGTTTTCATATTTTTGTAGTAGTTTTGTGGTATTTTATCAATAGTAGGGAAGGAAGTGAAAATATCTGACTTACTTCCTCATACAAGGCTGCTGGTGTATTGCACAAGCTTGACGGAGATTTATGTACTGGACCTCCACACATCTACACAAATACACTCTATCCTCTGTTCAGTAAAGGAAATAAAATGTGTTATGGGTTTGATACCCTTGATATACTATAATGAACCTTTCACTGTCATAATAAACTCGTTAGGTAATGGTACCCATCTGCCTATTTTGTTTTCTTAGCCACATCCTTTGTATTTGGGTCACATGATTACTAGGCTGGAAACTCTTTCTCTCTCTCTCCCTCTGTGTGTGTGTGTGTGTGTGTGTGTGTGTGTGTACGGACACATTTTATGTGTATGTATCTGTCTGTGTATGCCAGCAAGTCTAAGATGATGGCTGGCAAGAGTGTGAACAGTAATGTGATGGAGTAGAATCACAGGCAGCCATTGTTGTTTTGTCTGCACTGCTGGTCAATAGAGTCCTCACCCCTGCAGCTTGGACTCTTTGACCCTGTGCATTGTTAAAAGCCTGGTCATGCCTGATGGCTGAGTGTGACTTGGACAAAGCTGAATGAGGTAATATATCCCCCCCAACCCCAAGGCACACCCCACCCCCATCCAAAGAAAGAGCACATTCATGAAAAGGGCCACGAGATTATTTGTGACAATGGCGACCGACGCTATCCCCACATGTCAACAACTCCAAGCTGACTGACTTTAAACATGGCAGGCCAGGCGAGCACACACTCATGACTTGCACACCCTATAACAATATTGATAACGTTTGCAAAAAATCTGAGAAAATCACTGTGACAAATACAGAAAGCCAATAACAAATGATTTGACGTGTAGATAAACAGACAAAAGTATTTTAAAGGATATTTTACGCTAGTGTGAAGCCTGTGTTTAAAAAGGACATGCTGATATGGTGAGAGGCATAAAAGCTTGTCGTCAGAATCCTGGCCAGGTGTTCAAGTGAGGAAAATTGGCTGTGATCTCTGTCAGGCGGTTATGCAGAACGGGCAGTTAACGACAGTTACCTCTGAGCGTCGTCAGCTGCCCACATAAACAGCAGTTACAGGACGATACAATGACTGGCATCACAACATGGACGCCTCCATGTTTGTCTTTTGTTAGCGACAAGCTAACCACCTAACTCTGAAGAGTGTATATTTTCTATGTGCGCAGACACACAGCTTCACTGAAAGTCAAAGCATAATTGTCAAAAAAGCCCATATATGTGTTTGACGGCTAGCTTTTAACACGAAAGCGAAATGCACTGACTCATCCTAGTTGGCTTTTATTTGATAAGTCTATGAGCTTAATGTGTTAAGTGCTAACTAGCACTTAAAATGTATCTTGCTTCTCGGCACTGATCCTGAACTGTTTGATGATGATCATATATCCACGCTTGAGCACTGATAAACAAACTCTCTTTATTTAAACTTTTTAGATAAGTTATCTAGTCTTTCTGATGTGTGTGCGTGAGCGCACGTGCATCCAGGCAGCATTACATTAAAGCCTCGTATTGATCCTGCCAGTGACATCACTGTCTCCTGTGTGCATTTCCCGTGCATGACCTTTTGGGAACAGTGAAGTGAGGTGTGTGCGCGTGGGCGCTTGCTGTTGGAAGACCATTTAAGGATTTTCTTTCAGTTTAGATCTCTTCTGTAGGTTTGGGTTACAGCTAGTCTGCCTTTTGAAAGAAATAAATCGAACCGTGAACATTAGTAAGAAGGGCGGAAACTGAGCCTTTTGTTGGGGGAATGATTTCAGGTCTATATCCGGTGTTCCACTCAGATTGAGCTCAGTAATCCGAGATGAAGATAGAAACGAGATTTTGTGACACTTATTTATCTGGACAAAAGAAAAGTGATCCTCGATTATTAGTCTTTCATCATGACACTGAATAAATATTGAGTATAGCCTTTAGTGTATATATGAAAAAGGAGTTTCTCTTCATTGCGTTCAGGTCTGTTTCACTTCTGTCAAACAGAGCTGGTGGAGGTTAAAGCAGGGTGGAAAAAAATACTCATGGCAAAACATGATGCCCACCTCTGCCTTACCCGGCCAGTAGTTTGTGAATGACAAAAAGACTGGGGATCTTTCTCAGAACTCTTCACAGAGAACTACTGACCAGAGTTTTAACTGTTAAAGGCACATTATTTGTCAAAGTTACTCAAAATTAAGTGTAAAATAATCGAGTTAAGAATAAGATTTGAATGATATCTTTACTCCTTGACAGCAACACCCAACTCCACTTGGCATTCCCAAAATTGTCCGTAGTGTGTGAATGAGTGTGTGAGTGTGTATGTGTGTATGTGTGTGTGCCCTGCAATGGATTGGCATCCTGTCCAGGGTGTACCCCTGATCATGCCCCATCAAGTCCCATCAAGTCTCCTGGGATAGGCTCCAGAGTGAGAGATGATGAGTGAGTGAGTGAGTGAGTGAGTGATGAAGCCACATCTTAAACCATTATTTTATCATTTCATCATTTCTGTTATTATTAATAGTAAGAATAAAAAAATGACTATAGCACTTTCTTTAAGAATCATAAAACAGACATGTGATTCTGTGAGAGACAGAAAGAGAGAGAGAAAGAGTGTGTGTGTGTGTGTGTGTGTGTGTGTGTGACTGCATACTATCCAGCTGCTGTTTGTGTCTATTGTAATGGGTTTGTTTGCATGCTTCGGGGAGAGTAGACACAATTGTTGAGTACACTGTGTTCTCTTGCAAAGGTGAGTTTAGGAACTGTGTAAACGCCAAGCAGGAAAACTCAAGAAGACTTCGTAACTTTTTTCCTGCTTGTTTTGTAATAATGAATCTCAGATGCATTTCTTATCTCAAGTATAATAAGCTCATGTATTTTGAACCTGTCTCTGTAGTCACAATTCCATGATGTTTATTTTACTGTTAAGGATAATAATTTCAAAATTGTAAGCACATAGGTTTATAATGTGCTTTAATATGATGAGGCAGTTAAAGGACAACAATTTGAATTGTAATTTGTTTGCGTGCTACATGTAGTGCTCGATTAATCTTCCAATTTAGATAAATGATTGTTCCGAGAAAGCTAACTAAATACTTCATATTACATGTTCCAAACTGAGTGGTGACTCCTGGCTAAAACAATGTTGAACTGTTACATTACTTTATGGCTTAGGAGACAGAGGTGATTATTTATTAATTAGTTCATATCCACCACTTATGCGATATAATATAATACTGTTATATTGTCATTGCACAAATACAACAAAACTAGGTTTGCTGGATGCAATAAATAAGAAATAATGACTTACCATTCTATTACCCTGTGATGGATTGTGCTCTACGTCTCCTGGGATAGGCTCCAGGTCCCCCGTGACCCTGATAAAGCGGTGGTTTTAAAGTGAGGTTTATATGTAACAATTAATGCTTAATCGGCTTATCCTTTAATTTTAAATATGAAATAAATTTACAATTTTCAATTATGAAATAAATGAAAAAAATATATATTTTTTTTATTTTGACAACATACACATACAAAAAGAGCCTGATAAAACAGTCTACATATCTGTATAGTATCTCATGGCTGCGTTAATTATGGTCAACTTTCAATATCTGAAAAAAACTAATTAAACCAAAACTGCAGTGTTTAATGTAACTGTTCTGTTCGCCAACATTATAATTTAGGATATTAAGTCAATTCAATTCAATTTTATTTGTATAGCGCTTTTAACAATGGTCATTGTCGCAAAGCAGACATTTGAAAAATGAAATGTGAAAAATGCGTATGAGTCAAAATGGTCAGATAGTCCCTGATGAGCAAGTCGAGGGTGACGGTGGCAAGGAAAAACTCCCTGAGATAGTAATAGGAAGAAACCTTGAGAGGAACCGGACTCAACAGGGAACCCATCCTCATCTGGGTGAAACAGAAAGCAGGGTATCAGATGTTTATTTCAATGCTTGTCATCTTTTCTTTCATTTCATCATCATACTAGGTTTTGTTTATTAATTTTTTTTTTATTGGTAAAAAGCACTTAATAAGAAGCAGCTAAACTGCAGTGACTGCAAGAGCTTATAACAGCTCTTTCTTTATCCCTGCCACAGATGTTTTTAGTTGCCTGATTAGTGGAGTTGATTAGCAAATAAGAGATTATAGATGACACATCATGAATCCAACACTTCAGTATGTGGCAGTGACAAACACTGAGCAGCCATAGCGAGCTTGGAACCTCACATAGCACAAGATGAGAACTATTTTACTAGAAATTAGATGTAATGTTGGTATTTAATGTTATCTGAGGCTCTGTGCAGCTTTGACTGTGCTTCCTCAGAATGCTTCAAAAAAATCCCTTTTACATTGTGTTCTTTTTTACTTCCTTGTCACAATTTCCTGCAAAACAATCTCAGCGTGTTCTTACTGCAACTGACTAATTTCATAAGAGGTTGTTTTGTTTCGACACAGTTCATAAACACAAACACAAAAACATACGTGATTTCATACAGTATGATTGACACCAGTATGGCTCCATTCAAGCTTGTTCATAAGCATGACTTCTTTCTTCAAAAGATCTACATGTATCATAGATGATGTATAATTACACAGAGCAGAGCATAAACAAGTTTGCAGCTCAAATGAATCAAAGCGCACCGCTCCAGCAGCCCCCCCCCCCCAAAAAAAACACTGTTTAATCTTCAAAGAGCCGTTACGAAGGCGCAATTAATACAGACCATTTAGCAGAGGACTGCTTTTTTCCCCACACACAAATATCATGTAGTACATGTAGATATGAATTATTAGTATTTACATAGTGTGTCCTGGGGTTGCCTTGACAGACCTTCTTCCAGATTAAATTGTCCTGATTGCTTTTTTTTTGTAAAAGCAAAAAAACAACAGCATTTTCTAGACTGGTTCAATAAAGCAGGTGTAACAGGAATAGTCAGGAATAGGACGAACACAAGCATATTGTGTAGGTGGTGCTCCAGATAAGAATACTTCACAAATGGGTGTGTGTGCCAAATTTGCGCCTCAGCACCACACTCTGGCATCCGTCCATTGGCTCCAAAGATTTGCCAAACCTGACTGAACAGACGTCTGTCACGAATAAATCCCCCATCAGCCTGCTCAGGATCTTACACACAGACACACCCACACATCCCAGACAGCCCCAATCCTTTCATTACTTGCATTAGTAAGACACACACATGCAAACACTTATAAGCCAGGCCTTACGCAGCTTCAGATAGAAACCTGAGTAGTGAGCAGCAGTTTGACAGGCAGCAATTCTTCGGCAGTGGAGTAAACTTTACATTTTGGGTTGAGTCGACAAGAGCGAGGGAGAGTTTAGATGAGGCCTGTAAAAACCTTTTCTGTTACAAAACAAAAGGAAGTTCCATCTGTTTGTCTAGGAACCTCTGTAGTCCAACTAGGGACCATGGAGGCTAATAATGCCCATTGTATTTATTCCCATTTTCACAACTGTGGTAGGACCTCTGGTCAACATTCACACGCTACAGGTAATTTGGAAATGCAATTAGCCTAATCTTCAGTTTTCTCCCACAGAAAACCAGAGGAAACCGACCAACCATGGGACGAACCTACAAACTCCATAGACACAGAACCCATGGCAGGACCTGAACCCGGACCCTGAAGAACTACAACCAGAGCCTTCTCACCCGACATCAATGCTTGGTCCCAATAATGCTCTTGTAGCTGAATGAACACAAACAACAAGTGTCATGCTCCCAAAACTAGTGAAACTTATTATAATGGTAAAGGAGGTATAAAGGGGTTGGACAATGAAACTGAAACGGCTGGTTTTAGACCACAATAATTTATTAGTATGGTGTGGGGCCTCCTTTTGCGGCCAATACAGCATCAATTCGTCTTGGGAATGACAGATACAAGTCCTGCACAGCGACCAAAACGTTTCCTGACTCACTCCTCCAAAACACCCCAAAGTAGCTCAATAATATTTAGATCTGGTGACTGTGCAGGCCATGGGAGATGTTTGACTTCACTGTTATGTTCATCAATCTGTTACCAGTCTTGCTGTGTGTATTGGTGCATTATCATCCTGATACACGGCACCGCCTTAAGCATACAATGTTCGAACCATTGAGTGAACATGGTCTTCCAGAATAGCTCGGTAGGCCTTGGCAATGATGCAGCCATCTAGCACAAGTATTGGGCCTAGGGAATGCCATGATATTGCAGCCCAAACCATCACCATGCTTCGCTCTGGGCATGCAACAGTCTGGGTGGTATGATTCTTTGGGGCTTTTCCACACCGTAACTCTCCCAGATGTGGGAAAGACAGTGAAGGTGGACTCATCAGAGAACAATACATGTTTCACATTGTCCACAGCCCAAGATTTTTCGCTGCTGGCACCATTGAAACCGATGGCTATAGCAGCCTGGCCATGTACATTGACCCTGTGGAGCTCCCAACGAACAGATTTGGTGGAAACAGGAGAGTTGACATGCACATTTAATTCTGCAGTGAGTTGGGCAGCTGTGGTTTTATGTTTTTTGGATACAATCTAGGTTAGCCCCCGGACATCCCTTTCAGACAACTTCCTTTTGCGTCCACAGTTACTCTTCGTCCTTCTTGGTGGTATGCTGACATTACCCTGGCTTCTGTGGCTCTTGATACATCACAAAGACTTGCTGTCTTGGTCACAGATGCGCCAGCGAGATGCGCACCAACAATTTGTCCTATTTTGAACACTGATATGTCACCCATAATGTTGTGTGCATTGCAATATTTTAAGCAAAACTGTGCTATTATTCTGTTAATTAAACCTTCACACTCTGCTCTTACTGGTGGAATGAAGATTGCTGGTCTAATTTAGCCATGAAACCTCCAACACTAAATTGGCCAGTGTTTCAGTTTCATTGTCCAACCCCTGTAAATCAACAAGCACATATGTATGTGATGGTCATGGGTGAACAAATGTTTGGCCATATAGTATATAAACTTTCACTTAAGCAAAATCTTTTAGTTACAAGGCCCACATTTATATGTTTGATTGAGAACGAGTATATTCTTAAGATGGTAGGAAATCCAAGATAGATTGTCATGAATCTCATCAAAGTTTGGTCTGACTTGCTGTGCTTCAGGAGAAATTGCTGTAAAATATAAAATAATACAATTTGAAATGTAGGAGCTAGTAAAAAAACAACAACAACAACAACAACA
>JAOVVA010119614.1:0-11257 GCA_028565275.1 Leiocassis micropogon | reverse complement strand
AGTGCCACTGTCTCTAAGCCATAGAGCATCGCTGGTC
Source organism: Leiocassis micropogon (assembly GCA_028565275.1). Taxonomy (NCBI): domain Eukaryota; kingdom Metazoa; phylum Chordata; class Actinopteri; order Siluriformes; family Bagridae; genus Leiocassis; species Leiocassis micropogon. The sequence goes on along the minus strand of JAOVVA010119614.1, from coordinate 11,220 downwards.
TCACCACTGTCCTGTACACCTTTCCTTTCATTCTCGCTGAAATAATGCACATGATAATTGAAATAAAATCAGAGTTTTGTTGTTTTCTCAAGCAAATCATGGTGAGTGAGAGTGGGGTGAGGTTTTCTATAGCTATTGCAGTCAAACAGTGCCACCGTGTGCTCATAGCAGGAAGTGAATTTCTGTCTCAATGTCCATGAAATTATTGGGTTTTGGGATTTTTAGGCACATTCACATTTTACCAACACTAAAAGTTTTCCCCACCATATGTGCTTGGGTCAACAACAACAACAACAACAATAATAATAATAATAATAATAATAATAATAATAATAATATAAAAGTCTCCCCAAGAAGCAAACTGCAAACATTTTGGGTGGTTACACAATGGGCATCAAGGGTGACTAGCACTATTGGTGAATAAACACTTATCATAACAATCCTGCTAAAGTTGACCCAATAATTAAAAAAAAAATGCATTTAATGTTGGGTCCATTGTTGAGCCATTATTGCTAAAGTAGCCCTTTTCCAGAACAGCCCTGCCAATGAGAAGCCAATGGAATGGACTGGATCTACTGTATCATCCATTCCCACCTCACAATTTAAGTATTTAAGTATTTAAGTACTTAGTGTTTAAGTTATAATAAGTTTCTTCATGTGAAACAAAACATTTTGTCATATATTTTATTTCCTCATATTTTTCTACTCACACTTGGAAAAGAAGCATGTACAGTATCAGATGCTGTGGGTCAGTGGGAAATAACGCGAAGGTTAATCTGTTTTTTTATTATAAATCCTGAAGATATTTTAGATTTTTTAAATTAAATCATTGGCCTAAATTCCTCTAATGAGTGTGTTCTTCATTTTCTTTTTCTGTTTTTATTTTTGACACAATATACAGTATTTCACACCACTCTGTAGTCACTCGACTGTCAGTAATAAAATCAGGGCAGATGTTGACTTCTCATTAAGAAGTAAAACTGAAGGAAACTGAGCAAATTGGCTCTTATTAGTCCAGCACATCCCATACTGTAGATGCACAATCGGGCTGAGATCTGGAGAATCTGAAGGTCAAGTCAACACCTTAAACTCTTTGTCATGTTCGTGAATTATTTATTATTAGTTCAGGGGACATTGTCCTACTGAAAGAGCCCACTGTCTTCAGGAAACACTGGGTCTTCAACATTTTCGGTAGGTGTTACGGTTTTTCAGCAGAACATTGCCCAGAGCATCACATTGTCATTGTCAGCATGCCTTCTTCCCATTAGTGCATCCCAGAACTGTCTATTGCACAGGTAAGTGAGGCACACACCCAGCCAGCCACATGATGCAAAAGGGAAACATGATCTATCAAACGTGACCACCTTTTTCCATTTCTCCATGGTTCAGTTTTGACATGCCCATGCTGCGATGCACTGGGTTTTAACGTCTTTCTACCAGAAGTAGCCAGAAGTAACGTATTCATCAAATTACAATACAATGACAATAAAGATTATTCTAATCTAATCTAATCTAATTACAGTGGAATTGGCCCAATCAGGCTAGCCTTTGCATCCCATGGGGATTAATGAACCCTGCACGCCCATGACTCTGCCACCAGTTAACTGGTTGTCTTTTCTTCGGACTACTTTTGGTACAGTAGATACAAACCAATACATAATAACACCCCCAAAAGACTTGCCATTTTGGAGATACTCTAACCCTGCTTTTTAGTCATCACAATGTGGCCCCTCAGTCTCTCAGATTCTTTTGCTTGCCCATTTTTCCTGCTTCTAGCACATCAACTTTAATAACTGACTGGCTAATATATCCCACTCCTTCACAGGTACAAATACAAGGAGCTCATTAATGCTATTTCCTTCACCTGTCAGTGCTTTTAATGTTATTACTGATCATTTATAATTTTAAGAAAGAAGAAATGAACTATGAGGTGCTGCACTTCAGGATAAAATTGTTTTGCATTATATCACTGCTAGGGGTCAGTCTTCATGCATCATACTGTACAGCACTCTGTCTTATTCATTCATTTATCTTCAGGAAATGCTTTATCCTGGTCAATCATGACAAATTTGAAACCTATCCAGTGAATACTGGGCAAAAGGTGGAAAGTTGTATCTAAGCAGAAATATATCTAAGCAGTTGATGATTAAGGCCCTTGCCTAAGGGCCCAACTTGGTGTTGATGTGGTTTGAACCAGGGACATTCCAATCAGTAGCTCAGCACCTTAACCAATGAGCTACCCCTGCTCCATGGAAAATAAAAAAATAAACCCAATGTATGATACAAAAATCATTAAAATGCTTCACACACACACACACACACACACACACACACACACACACACACACACACACACACACTTATTCCCACATAGACCCAATATCGGAAGAGCCAGTCCAGGCATGTTTTTGAATCATTTGCACTGTAATATTTACAAGTGTTTATTTTTTACATTTGAACTTTTCACATGTAGGGAATGTGATTAGATTTTTCCCGCATCTATAATTTGTTTTGTTCATATGCTTTATTTAAGTTCATGTAAAATTTAAAAATTGTGCTGCGAAAGTGAATGTAATTACTATTGTTAAGTTCTAACAATAGTAATACGTGTAAAATGTAATATGGTTGATATTAAGCATGCATTACTTTCATGCTCAAGGAATAAACGAGAGAGGAGGCAGACAAAAAGATATAGGATAAGAGAAAGAAAATGACTGATTTACAGACAGATTCAGTACGAATCAGACGGAGGATGTGGAGACTGACATATTCATCTAAACTAACATACACAGGGAGTTTTCTCTCCTCTGAGCAGTGAAGTGAAGAACCAATTATATGTTCATCAGGAAGAGATGACAGGTTGATGGTGGGGTCTCCATGGCAACTTTGCCCTGGCCGTGGAAGAATTTCTCCTTTGTGCTTTCTTAAACAGAGCTCACAGTCAGAGAGGAGCCTAGGAGGAGCCATGATCAAGGATAAAAAAAACCTTCTAAAAGTTCTGGAGTTCAGCTCGATGACCCTTACAGCTCATAAAGTCTGCACAGAAAATCGTTACGTTTCTCTCTCTCTCTCTCTCTCTGTTCTTTTTATAAACATGACATCGGAACTCCTTAAGCATTTGAAGTGAAGTGAGACTTAGTGCTCAAGATTGAAATAGCCGGGCACAGTAAAACTGACTATCTACCTGACTTCAGATAAAATTATGTTTTTATTGGTTGTAATAATCATGCCGTGTTCACTATTACTATACTAACAATTCAAAGGGGGCAAAGAAGTCCTTCGGGATCCAATGCCTGCTTAAAGACATTGACAAGTCTTTAAGGTGCTGTAGATTCAAAAGACTAACCAGGTCAGTGTCATGGAATTACTGTACAGTATCTGGTTGATTTTATGACTGAGGTGTCATGTTGTGTCCCACTAACATTCCACATATGAACAGGTAGAGTATGGAAAAAGATATTTTAAAGGCAACTCTGGTCCTCGAGAGCCTCAGTCCTGCATGTGTTTCAATCATTGCTCTACTGATTACTTGGGCCAAGTGCCTTCAGTCAATCAAAAGCTGGGAGATACCAATCCACTTTGTCACTCCGCCCTCATCTCAGATGGTATATCTTCCAGCTTCTGATGGACTGAACACACCTGATCCAGGTCATCTGCAGAAGGAATAATTGGAAAGCATACAGGCTGCGGCTCTTAAGGAACAGGGTTGGTCATCCCTGTCATGGTCAATTGGTGGCATGGTGGTGCAGTTGTTAGCACTGTGGTCTCGCACCTCCAGGGCCAAGGGTTTGATTTCCACGTGTGTGGATTTCATCTGGGTACTTCCTCCAACAAATCCAAAAGCTTGCACATTAGGCTATTTGATGTTCCCAATGTATGAGTGTATGGGTGAGCCTTGTGATGGATTGGCACACTGTCCATGGTGTAATCCATTTTGTGCTTAAAGTCTCCTGGTACAGGATAAGTAGTATAGAAAATGAATGAATTGTAGATTTAGATCCCTAATGAGCAAGCCAGAGGCAAAGCACAAACACCCTTCCCTGAAACAAGATGAGGAAGAAACCAGAGTGAAAAGGGAACCCGTCCTCATCTGGGTGACACAAAATAAAGTGATTATGTGTCATTACCATATACTCTACAGTGAAGCAGTACTGAGTGGGTAGAAAGGTTCTTTGGTATAAACATCAGTTATGTGTTACTTGTGTAATTTGAGTTTTATGGGTTATGAAAACGTCCCATAATATTCACTCAACATTCCATAAGTCACATGATCAACATGAAATTTTATTTTCTAAGGATGATGGGAATAAGAAAACTATGGCTTTAATTACAATAGTGTTTTATTGAAGGATGATGTTATTTTAAAACTTTTACCTAGATTTATTTTTTTTCTACTTAAATACATTTTTAAAATATCCTCAATGACTTCATGGTGCATGTAATCACATTTTTTGGGTATATACCAACTTTATGCTTAAAACAATTTGGGGAGAAGTCAAATTGAAATGTATTCCTTATTTTCCTTCCCATATCATAGTGGCACACCCTGCTTTTGGCTTCTCATCCAGAAGCATTCATGAGCAAAGATGTCAAGAAGTGCGGTACATCATCACTGACACTACACAGAGCTTTGGAAAATAAGAAACATCTGACACACATACTGATGTTTCTTTATGTTTCTCTGCCAGATACTTTCACTTCTCCTTCTCAATATGAATGTCCAAAATGACAGGTATAAAACGAGGCATTAGAGATAAATGAATACATGGAGTGGAAATATATACGACTGTCATTTCATCTGTATTTCATTACAGCCTACTAGAAAGGGTAAAACCATAGTTTTATTTTATTACACCAGTTTTGCTGTATTAATTCACAACAATATACGATGAACTATTGTAAGCTATTTTTGCAGAATCTGGTATGCCATCCTTTGCTTTTTGAAATTGTTTATACCATAAGAAAGGGGTTGATTCAACTAACTGGCTTTTCCCAGAATAGTTTTTTTTTTTTCTTCCTAGGGGCAGTTATTTTATGTGGTTTACCTCAGTGTGATCAATAAACCAATACTGCAATCATAGTATACAATACTGTGCAGAAGGCTCAAACCACTTAAGGCAGGATACATTTATTTATTAAAAAATACATTGGAATAAATTACAGAAAAATTACAGTGTCCAGCTGCAGGCAAAAGTAATATAAGGCACTGAAGGATTGCAAGTACACACCGATTTGTACACAAAGGAAACCCAACACTTACAGTAAGCACAACAGATGCAAGACCAGATCATAAAAAAAAACTGTAAACCAGGAACTTAAATAGATAAAGCGATCAGAAAAAAAAACAAACCAGGAACAAAGGTCATTAGGGTCATGTGACCAGTCTTGGCTGATGGAAAGTGTAGTTTCATGCCTTTCTGGTGTTTACCTGTTCAGCATACTCAAAGCCAATTCAATAACACCATGTAAGTACTATATGTTAAGACGGATCTGACAAACAAACATGGTACACACCATTTCCAGACTTTTATGCATTTCGGGAGTTATAATTCTCTGACACTCAAGGTTGTCTAAATCAAAACATTTTATTTTAAAATCGCTGTGCAATCTCACATTTGACGCTTTAAACTTCCACACTTTAAACAAAATATGACACGTGGCTGCCTGATTTTCAAGTAAAAGCCAATGTCTCATGACGAGCCGATGACATCGTTTCTTTTCGTCACATGATCAGTAAAGTGAAGATACTTCCTGTGGTAAACAGTGGCTGCCAGAGCAGATGAATGTGTTTAAAGGGTTTTTGGAGAATGTTTAAGCCAGAAAAGGAGGCTTAAACTCTTTTACTGACCTTGCAGTCACTCCAGCAGCGATTAGTTACAAGTATTACAAGTACAATATTAATCACTTAACATTCATATTAGCGTCTGTGAAATAAGACATTATGCGATTTGCATGCTGTTCAAACACCATGTTATTTACTTAAAACAGTTTCTGAAGCAGAGAAATAACATTACGAAACATAAAAATGTGTATGAGTGATCTACAAGAATCATGAGATGCACAAGCTGTGTGTGGAAAGCTGTTGGTTAAACAGTGCATACCTGTACTATGATAGGCAGCTGTCGTCATGTACCGAAATAAAACTAAAACTGGTAGAGGAGGTTAAGCGATGCTGTAAACTGAAGTTTTTTTTTTTATGCTTATAATGTTTCTCATGATCTTCAACAATCTTTGTAATTAAAAATGTTTTGTGTTCAACAAAACACATTTTTGTACATTTTTTTTGTTGTTGCTGCTACTACTACAAAATCACAATCAAAGCATAAGATTGCTAATATGAATATGAACTGCAGGCTGGTTTATCCTTTGTGACAAAAACTGTGGAAGATGGGGGGGGGGGGGAATCACATTTTTATAACCCAAACACTTTTGTGCTTTTTGACAGGATTGTGACCCACAGAAAATATGCATAAAATATCCTCTAATAAAAAATCAGTTCGCAATATTCCTTGCTTCGCTTTTTTTTTCAAAACTGAAAAAATTGAGTTATCCCAATTTGCCTTTAAACTGTCACTTTTTTTCCTATTTATTGTATTCATAGAGGTAGCACGGTGGTGTAGTGGTTAGCAATTAGTAACTAATTGACGTTCTCAGATTGCCCATAGTGTGTGTGTATGTGTGTGTGCCCTGCGATGGATTGGCACCCTGTCCAGGGTGTACCTCACCTTGTGCCCTAAGCCTCCTGGGATAGGCTCCAGGTCCCTGCGACCCTGAATACAGGATAAAGCGGTATAGAAGATGAGTGAGTGAGTAAATACTCAGCTCTCATTGTAATGCCTCAGTAGAACGATCAAGTTCTCCCACGCTGACTCTAATTATACATCTTTAAGCAAATGATGCCAAATGTGATTATTCTTTCTTAATACATGCTGCCTTTTATGTTTGTCTGTGGTACAATATACTGTACAGCATTGTCCTGGCACTTAGAGAAGCTGTACAGAGAAATGAAAGCGATGGAGAATGAGAAACCCCGCACTTCCAAATGGTGCAATTCTGTTCTCCTTCCAGAAACTGTTTATAGGCTGAATGTTGTAGAACTTGTCAGGGTAATCTGTGATAAATTACATAATAAAATTAATAGAACATGTAATGTTTAGTCATGTAAAATATTTATTTATTCAAGCCAAACCAAGACCTTTAATGCGCAGATCAACAGAACACAGGTATGAAAGTAAAACCTAGCTTCATTCATTCAATCATCCTCTATCCTGCTTTTCTATTTTGAGTCATAGCTTCCAGGCGACTTTGGGCACAAGATCGGGTACAACCTGTACAGGGTGCCAAACCATTGCAGGACACAAGCACGCGAACTACAGGCAATTCGAGAACAACAATTACCATTACCTGCATGTCTTTGGACTGTGGGAGGAAACAAACCAAGCCCGGTTTGTTTCCAATGCAAACTCCTTGCACACAGACCCAAATTGGGAATCAAACCCTCAACCCTGGAGGTGCGAGGCCATAATGCTAACCACAATGCCACTACCAACCAAGCTAAATTTATTTCTCTTTATAATTCCCTGCTACACTAATGCACTCATCTAAGTGTTTCACTAGTGCTTGGATATCATCAGGGTAGAAAATACACCAGGGCCATAATCAGTCTGACACCTTTATGTCTGAAATGCTGGCCTTGGAACTCCTTTTATGGCCCAAATATGTTGAAAAGGCTTGAAGCAAGGAAGGTCTGGACTGTATGGGGGATGTGGCAATAACTCCTTGCGTTAGCAACAAGTTATCGGTCGATTTTTCGAAGATCAGGTGTTCCACTCTCTGAATATTCATGGGAACGACTACTGTGGGCTGTAAGCCATCTCTGCCTTTTGCACCATTCTAATATTTTACTGTGGCTAAGAGTCTCATCACCATACTGTGCTTGAAGTTGTCAGTAAATATCAATTTGTTTGTCCCAGCTTGACTTAAGCATATTTTTCATTAACTTTTTATTAGATTGCATTTATATTTTTAAAACATTTGAAAAAAAAATTGGAAGTAGTGTTATGAAGTACTTACAGAAAATCGATTCTGTTACACCCAACATTCTAGGGATAAAGAAATTATACTTAATAGTAATTTAATAATAATTTTAAGGCTGGCTGTGCTTCCTTCAGTTCTCTTTCTGCACTTTTACTTGGTCAGTTGGAGACCCTGAGATATGTCTAGACATTAAACTGAGTTATTAACTTTGAGTCTATGTGGCCAAAATCTGTGTCATGCAATATATTTATGCATGGTAATAGAAAGGAAAGCAATGATATGCAGGCGCCAATCACTCCTTCCAAATATTGTCCCCAGTGACCAGTCCTTGCCAAGTAACTGTGAGAAATGAAGAGACCATACATGATTGTCCGGATCTGTGGACAAATAGAGACAAATATAATTGTAAGAAATGCTTGCTGAAATTTCACTCTCTGATTGCATGTTTTTGAAACCACCCAGTCATCTTTTACAAACCACTTACAGCTTAATACAAAGTCTATTAAACCAAATTTTAGCTTGATCTGACTTATAGTTCCTGAGAAAAATGTGACACCAATTTTGTGAGATCAAGAAGAAAAAATAATTGTGTAAAAATACGTTTCGTATATTATAAAATATGCAAATACTTCCTGCCCATAATAATAATAATAATAATAATAATAGCAGTACAGTGACTTACGGGTTGAACTTATCAGACAGCATGACCCTTTTCCATTGTTTCAAAGTCCAATATTTATGCTATAATAATAAAATTATATTTATTTGATGATTAGTCTCACTAACAAGTTGTTTTATTATAGCCATACAGCTGTTTAGTACCAATCCCGATAGTTCTCACCACACTGTGTATAAGGAAATGAACATGCACACAATGTTAACATTCCCATTTCAGCTCTTATAAAAAAAAAAATAGACCACTGCAAAATAATCAGTTTATGTTTTTTTTTATTGTTATTATTCTGTTTAATTTTGTTTGTGAACTGCTCACAATATTTCCCCTAAATACAAAATAACTATTGTTATTTAAAGTGTATATTTATAGTAAATAATATTCCCAACACATCAAAATACCCCATGATCTTGCAGTATTTGCAGAGCTTTAATAACTCAAATAAAACAAATAATTTGTGTTAAGGCTTAATGCTAAATAACATTAAGAAAATCAGTATTTGGTGAAATAACTCCAATTTAAAATTACAGCTTTCATGCGTTTTGGCATGCTCTCTACCAGTTTTTCACATTGCTGTTGGGTAACTTTATAGCACTCTTTTTGCAATAAAGCAAACAGCTCAGCTTTGCTTGATGGTTTGTGACCAGCCATCTTCCTCTTGATGGCATTCCAGAAGTTTTCTGGAGTAAATTGTAGTGGTCTTTTTTTTTTTCCATAGCTGTAGCTATAGTTTTAACTGTTGATTCTCGACCATGCAACTTTACCAAGTGTTTAAGTGATCTCTATTTATGATGGTCTTTTGATAATGTGTTGAAGGGTTCTTAACCCAGGTTCAGCCACAAACCTTTTTTTTTTTTTTTTTTTTGATGCAGCCAAATAATTTGATGGTTTTTTTTCCATTGTATGTGCAAAGGTGTTTATTATTAAGCTAACCATGTTAAGACTACAGTATTATACTTATTTTAAAATATGTCCAATAACATTTTGGTGTTTTATTGAGGCAAAAGAGGATTTATTTTTATTCCTGAATTTTCCATCCTTGCAAACATTTTTATTAGATACATTTTCACTTTATATGGGGTGCCATTATTTATCTGCCTACTTGTTTTGTGATCTGCCCTGCCTTAGAAAAAATACTAATGATTCTTCCATGTTTCATGACATAAAGTATAATATTACACTCCAGTTTTTTTTTTAAATTTATAGTTCACTCAAAGTAATCTCCAAAAACATTCATTGGTAAGATACCCATTACTTGAAGAACTTGTCTTTCTATTCTTTCTTTAAACAACACGTATCTAAACAAATCTCAAAAAGCTCAAAACAAAATTACCAACCCAGTTAATTTCTTAAATCACCAATTAAATGAAGTAGTAAAATAAAAACAAATATGTCGATTATATCTGCACTGGTGCAGGGCTGAATGGTCAGAAATTCTCATTTGTAAATAAATGTTTAAAAAGTCTGTACAAGCATCTGTGGGAATATTTAGAATTGCAGTCATTGTTTTATGCCTAATTAGGCTGCTTCCTCCAAATTACTTATTCTTTTTCAAAGTTCAGCAAATCTAGGTCTAGCAGGCACGGATGGGACGTCTTTATGGAAAATATCAATCGTCATTTCTGAGACACATCTTCACATCACTGCATCTTACAGGCACATTTGCTGAGCGCCGAAATGTGAAAAATCATTGTTTCGATGAGATCACCCATAACGTGTTTAGTACACTACACACAAAATTTCTAAATTTGATGGATTATGGGAGTGAAACGCTGGCCTTATTGGAACTATAAATGTTTACTGCTGATGCTCAAGATCTAAAACATGGATCTAAACATGAGTATCAGAAACTTATTTTGTTCAAGATGTAAAGGACATATAGGGGTAAAGGAACAGGTTTATTCGATTTATCTTAAACATCAGCATGATACCATGATTAAACCAATCATAAATTAAATCATAAATCTCCCATACATAATACAAATACTTATTCTGTGTTATTTTTTCAATTTACAGTAAGCCTGGTGATACTTCATCGCTGGACTGACATGTCGCTGTAATTATTAGCAGGGTGGAAATGAACCTCTTGTTTAATTTTCATTGGCAGAGCTCTCCTTGGCGGGTGGCAGATGACAGCAACAGACTCCATATTAATGTAATTAGTTCAAATCATCTAGATGAAAAGTTCAAGGTGAGTTTTGAACTTTCAACACCCAAAGTTTTAAACAAAGGTTCTAAACTAGCCCAACAATCGAAGTTCTTGTAGACCATAACTGAATAGAAAAATTCTATAACTTTCTTCCAAAAGTTTTGGAAGAAAGATTAACCTGTACAAGTGATGAAAATGCAAGTATGTAGAGAAAGAAAGGATATGCTCATGATCCAAAGAAGCACATTGGTCCAGCACAGTGGAGGTAATGTCACAGCTTGGACTTAGTGTTGAAGGTTTCATGGCTAAATTTGACCAGCCTGGTGGCCAATCTTCATTGATTGCACATTCCACCAGTAAG
>JAOVVA010119603.1:0-11257 GCA_028565275.1 Leiocassis micropogon | reverse complement strand
TGTGTGTGTGTGTGTGTGTGTGTGTGTGTGTGTGTGTGTGTGTGTGTGTGTGTGTGTATGTATGTATGTATGTATGTCAGCCATAACACTAACATTAACTCATCAATTATATACCAGTAAACTTGGGTCAGGATCATGGGCAAGCAAGGCTCATATATGCCTGTCAGTAGAAAAGGCTAACCTATCTGGTCTGATTCAACAGAAAAGCTGAAGCAGTACCACTCACTGAAAAAAAATAAATGCAGTCCATGAGAGAAAGGCACAAGAACATCCAGTCCACCACAGCCCACCACCACAAATGGGGTCAGCAGGCTGTAAAACCAAGGCAGTTACCCAGCCTTCAAACTCCTCAGATTCTAATTTAGTCAAGCACCAATGGAATGTGTCAGACAATCAAGTTTGATATATGGAGATGCCACCCTGCAACCCTGTAACCCACCCTGCAACCTAATGCACTCAAAGGATCAACAGACCCCACAGCACAACCACAGAGGTCTTGTGGGGCCATGTGGGTACAAGGTTTATGTTATAATGTTATGGCTCTTCAGTATATGTATGTATGCATGTATGTATGTTTGCATGTACAGTATGTATGTACAGTATGTGTATTTATGCATGCATGTATGTATGTATGTATGTATGTACGTATGTATGTATGTACATACGTACATACAGAATGTGTGTATGTATTTATATGTACAGTGTGTACAATATGTATGTATGTATGTATTGTGACAATGGGCTGTACACCAGCTCTGCTTTTTACACAGCTCCACACACAGGGAGAGCAGACAAGCGCATCGGAGGGTTACTTGCTGCAGCCCAGCCATCTCCTCCGCAACCTCGCCTTCCACCTCTGCCAGCCTAGCTCGTTGGGACCACCCTGACACCCGCTGCTGCTGCCCGAAACAGAAAGATACCGGCACTTCACTCCTCCGAGAGACCTGCACTGTCACATCCTGTTTGCACATTAAAAATCAGTCTTAATTGATTGTAGTATTCAATAAACCAGCACCTGTTTGAGCACCTCAAAAGCCATCTCTGTGTCTGTGCCTTGCTGCTAAAAGCTTTACAGTATGTATGTATGTATGTATGTATGAATGTATGTATGTGTATATGTATGCATGTATGTACAGTATATATGTATAAATTTATATAGCATATGGATGATGCATTTGTGCTTAATTACAAGTTGTTACCGGTCAGCATGCAGGGCTACTTCTGTGCAATTCAGAATTCTCTACTGGTAGAACAAGAAAAAAAAAACAGTTATTCAAGGGCCCTTTAATTATTTAAGATTTCAGTGTTTCCTGAAGGGAAACTTGTGCTTGAAATGATGTCTGACATTAAAGCACAGTGTTGTAAAAGTTCTACATAGATTTGAAATCCCCTACGGATTCTTTAATAATTAATAGATTTTATTCTAACAGTACGTTTTCCCTTGTGATACCTAGATAGATGGATACACAGACAAATAGACTAAAAGACAGATAAAAAGATTTGGCAATGAACCAATTGACCTGAGGTTTGTTTAACCCAACAGTCAGTTTTTAACATCTCTCCTGCTTGATCATCATTAATTACAGTTTTACAAGACTGTAAATATCCTACAATTGGAACACAAGACAACAGGACACTGACTCTCTGAGTGACAGCATAGCATATTGATTATGAACACCACAAACTGCTTTTGAGTAAATGAAATGCATGAGTTCATTACTTCAAATTACACCAAACGACAGGTGTAACTGCTAAATGACAGGCATATTTATTATAATGAGGTCACAAAGGAAGACATAGTGTAATGTTTCTGTTTGTAGCATGACAAATGCTACATGACATAATTAATGACCCTCATTTGTGAATGTTAACCATCACCTGTAATCAAGGGCAAAAAATCCTCAGTCAGACATAAAAAGAGACAGAGTGGACATGTTATTCATTTATTTATTTATTTCATATTTTTAGTCTATGGTCTATTTGAGCCTAACACCACAAGTCAAAATTTAACAGGGGTTGTTTCTCCTTATAATAAGAAAAATGTACCAATAAACTTTGACATAACATATGGTTTCATATTTAAATGCATTCTCTACAACATGAGCTTCAGGGTTTTTTTTTTTCTGTGTTTACCGACACAGTTTTTTTCCTTTTATCCTACTACATTAGCATAAGTAAGTAGGTTAAACCTACACTTACAGATCATTTTTAAAGGGAATTTTAAAAATAAGGATTTATTTCCTATTGTAGGTAAACAAGAAGCAGATGCCCTGCTTTGAGACACATATGGAGATAATATTACCCTAAGTAGGGCTTTTTATCACATACCAGTTAAAGCAAATAAAGTATTAGCAGGTACATGCTGTAATATGTCAGCTTAAAATATGTAATTTGGTTCTAATGAGGTTTATGATATTTTCCCCACAAACGTTTATCACATGTAAGTAAATGTGTTAAAGTGCATTGTGGATGCCAATTAAAATACCCAATTTATCCATTCTATTTACAATTTCCAACATTCATCAGACACTGTACATTAGAAAAAAAATCTACTGATTTCTTAACGCTAGCATTGAAAGATACAGTATCCAATTAAAAAACAAAAACAATTCTCGATAATAAAAAATCATACCATTTTACAAATACCTTACAAAAAATCCAGTGGTGTGGTTAGCACTGTGGCTTTGCACCTCTAGATTGAAGGGTTTGAGTCCTGCCTTTGAATTTCTGTGTGTGGCGTTTGCATGTTCTTTCCGTGCTTGGTGGATTTCCTCCAAGTACTCCATTTTTCTCCTATAGTCCAACGACATATAGATTAGGCTAATTATCATTGCCAAATTGTTTGTAGTTTTGTTGTATCGCCCTGCGATGGACCTGCACCTGTCCAGGGTGTACCCCGCCTAGTGCCCTGAGGCTCTTCGGATAGGCTCAAGGCTTCCTGTGATCAGGATATCTGGTATATCTGAGACAGGTGTGTAACACAGTGTTATGTGATGGATCTTGCGATTTTTTTGGTATGATGTGCTAATTACTATTACTCTAGAGAAACCACAGTTGCTCATCCTGAACTGTTTTCTCAAAGAGCATACACTGTTAGAGTGTGTGTGTGATGTAATTTGGTGATTAAATTAGACAGTAAGTTGTGTTGAAAATAAATAATTGCTTCTATGTAAATATTAGAAAATATACCTTAATTTGGGCCTTTAGTTAAGGTAACAAAAACAGCCTTGAATATATGTACTGTACAGTATGTATCCATACTTTTGCCACAAATCTTTGGACATAGTACATACTGTATGGTGGTGAACTTATTTTGTGTATGGACCTCTCAAAATTATTGCTTTACCTTATTTGGTATACAGTATAAAGCATTGGTTACCAACCTTGGCCTTGAATGCCCCCTGCCTGGCTCATTTTAGTGTTTTCTAAATAGAAGTGGTAGAGCAGTAAAAACACTTTTCCAGGAACCACTGATAAAGAGCAGCCAATTATCTCTTATTACATAACGTTCATCAGGACACACACTTTTACATTTAAACACATTATTTTTTATTTATTATCCAGGTATTAATAGTAAACTAAATTAACTTTGCTTGCCTCATCATCTATACCACTTTATCTTATATACCGGTTTGCGAGGGGCCTGGAGCCTATTCCAGGAGACCCCATGAGATGGAGTACACCCTGGACGGGGTGCCAATCCATTGCAGTGCACACACACACACACTTGCACACTCATTCACACACTATGTGCAATTCAGGAATGCTGATTAACCTAATCTGCATGTCTTCGGACTGTGGGAGGAAACGAAAAGATTCAGAAAAAACCCACCATGCATGGGAAGAACATGCCGACTCCATGCACACAGGCCTAATGCAGGAATCAAACACGGACCCCGGAGGTGCAGGGCAACCGATCTAAGCCACCGTGTTGCCAAAATATTTGATTGTTACAGATAAATTAGAGACAGTGATTCTACTTCTGAAATAAATCACAACAATATTTAGAGTTAGGAACAAAACCAGAAAATCTATAGGTCAGGTATATGAACTACTTAAAAAATGTCTTACTATTTGTCACCAAAATTGGATGTTCCATCTGCACTCTTGAGGCCTGTTTGGCCTTTTCTTGCTTTTGAATCTCACCTCCATACAATATTCTGTTTTAGCATCATTTTCTATGCTCTAGCAACTAGTTCATTTCTGAGTTACCAGTGAACATAAATAGAAGAAGCATACAGGGAAGTCAACCTTGACAGTCAGAGTGACCCTCTTGCGTGCCTTCCATGCTTTACCAGCTATGACTATGTAGTTCAGAGGATGAGCTCGGTGCATGTGGTGAACATGCATATATTGGAGAAGACAGATGGCCTTAATGATGATGCTGTAGGGTTAGATTTTATGTTTGAAAAACTGAGTGCACTGTCTTGTGCTATAGACCACCTTTTTAAATGGACTTGAGCATGTTACAACGATTCTTGCCCTGACACGATACAGTGTGTTTATATTATGCAATCCGTGCCTGAGACCATAGCATAAAAGCACCCTTATTCACATACAGTACAGCTGATTTTGGGTGCTTCTGACCTGGCATTCTGATAATATGCTTCTAAAACATAAAAAAACTGCTTATAAGTTATTGTCTTATTTTATGAATATGGCAGGAACCCAAAAGATATTAAAATGCATTATTTAAGTGTAGGCCTGATTCCAAACACCTGTCAGAGCAGGTTAGTTTGAGGGGAAATGTGTATTAAGTGAGAAAGAAAACTTGACAGGGTGTTCTATAATAGGAAAATAATCTACACCACCCTATAATTGATTATTTTCTCATAACAATTTTTCTTTATTCTATTCATACCACAGTGGCATACTTTTTACCTATTAATATTTACTTTTATTGGCTGCTCCAAACATGTTTTTTTATATCTCTCTTTTAAATGTAAATAAAAAACCCATACATTTTAGATTTATTAATCTTCACTATATAAACTTTTAAAATAAACTATATAATTTTTGGCTGTCATATTTTCCCCAAATCTCAGGGACATTCTTACGATAATAGTTTATTATAGACACCCCCTCCTCTGGAGCTTCCAATTTCATTTTTTACCATTGTAATATATTATTGCTAGGATCTTTAAAGCAGCAGTAAATTAACATTAAAAAAAAACAATAAACATTTTATTAAAACTTTAACAATTATTTCTTCATTAAAAAGAAATAAATTAATATGTGCTTCTCTTGCTCTGTCTTTCTTTTAAAACTACAGTAATTACATATACGTATATTAAGTCCCCGACCCCACATACAAACAAATCGCAAAAGTAGCTCACATGTATTGTACAAAAAAATAGACACTGCAGTGCACTAGATAGCAATGCTAACAATTACAGTACATACAATATTTTCAGTGTTTAAGTGTATGTGTAAAAAAATGTGTGTGCATGTGGGGGTGTGGGAGAAATGAGTCGGCACCACCAGTTTCAAAGAATCAGTCCAGAAACACTATGATAGGAAATACCTGTCCTGTAAACCCATCCTAATGGTGAATAATTCTAATTTCAGAAAATCCTTAACAAGACAGAATTCACAGTCTAACAAAACGGCGTTCATTAAAGCATGTAGCGTTGTCCTCCGCCTAACGTCTTCCAGGGCCCTGCAGTCTCGCGAGAATATAAAGTGAAACCAAAACATCAAGCTTGTGTGTTTAGTTATTTTATACTTTACATTGTATATTTGTGTCAAAGGTGTATAAGAACCATTCTGTTGGACATACAAACAAATCTGACTTATGAGCGTGATCTTGGAACGGCACTTCTAAGTCTGTGACTTACTGTATAATATGACACAATGGCACAATATCAGTCTCAAAATAAATAAATAAATAACTAAGAGTTTTTTATCAAAAACTAACAAATGGGTTTGTGTTTTGTGGAGTTTTGCATTATGGCAATATATATTATACAGAAATATAATATTGGTTACCATTCTTCCCCTGTATCATTTGGCATGGTTAAAAAAAAAAAAAAAAAAAAAACGCATTGTTATCATTTTTATAGCACTTTCAGAGCAACATAATTTTTATGAGGTTTTTTAGGTCCGGCTGTTTTTTATTTTTAACAAAACAGTATTGTTTCCAACAACAATTTGCTGTGATTAAAGTGTTTAAATTCCTAAACAAAAGACAGATTGAGAAATGGGGATCTGCAATAGGTCTGTGTTCTCCTTAAAGCTTCTGAACTGTATTGTTGGAGGTCACAGCAGCTTTGGGTGCAATATCATTCAGTTCAATATTAATTCCGTGCTGAGTGGTGTGAATGGCCATCTTTAGTGTTCATTTCTTTGGAAAACTGGAAACATAAAAGTGTTTAAAAATGCATTGTCTTCCCCAGAGACTCATGCTCTGTGGTCTGTCTGAATCTGGTTTAAAACCATGGTCAAGGAGAGGAGCAAAAATAGATGCTTTAAACAGCACAGACTTTAATTCAGTGGGAAAAAGTAGGAGATGAGGCCTGCCTTAATCAAGTGTGTTGGTGCATTCTAGCAATTTTTTATAATGTTAGTTTCAGTATTAAAACATACAAAGCCACCTAACCCCATTTTTTATTGATTTGCAATGAGCACAGCAAAGTATATCTGAGGTATTTTTAGATGGCATCCATGCAACTGGGGAGGAAGTGGAGCTGCTATCTATGGATACAGAATCAGCAGAGCCTTGAAGGTTGAAGGTGGTTTGAGGTATCTAACAATAAACAATAGAGTAATTTGTAACTCATAAATTCTGACATTTAGGCAGAAGTAAAATAAAATAAATAAAATAACCAACCAACCAACCAAACAAACAAATAAATAACTTTCAACTCACCACCCCATAGTATTGGTTTTCATATGAAGTACAAGATTCATAAATACTCCTCCCTAGTAGCAGCCTTCCGTGGCTACAATTAACACTTTATAAAAATGTTCATTAATACATCATTTATGGAAATGATTAGATTATTAGTACTCAGAATTTGACAAACAACTTCTTTTTTAATAAAAACTTCATGTCCATATCAATGGATGCATCAATAATGTATTTACTGTAACTATGGATTGTATTTAACTATGGATTTGCATTTAACAAATACTGAATTGTTAAATTAAAAACAAACAAACAAAAAAAATTGTCACCTTTTCTCCATATTTTCATACTTTATCCATTCTACATTATTTATTCTATTTGTACAACTACTGTTATTTGAAAGGCCGGCACACTGGGACACACTAGGACACGCTGTCATAACTGAACATGTAGTTAAATTGGCTGTGATGTGACTCATAATTGATTGATTTCAAGCCTTTAAAGTAAATGATATCTCTGCCCCCATCTACTTTTAAAATAATTTCTATACCTCTAATTTCATCAGGAAACACCTTGACAAAAGAAATGTCACAGGGTGAGGAAGAAATCACATAGGTACATTTTTCCTACATATTTGCAGTTAAGGTTTTTTTTATTTATTTGTTCATCTATTTATTTATTTATTTATCATAAGACATGAAGGTCAGCTGTTCTGGAGTAGTTATTGCAAGAACAGTGTACCAGTGAACCAAGTTCATTTGCAAAACTTATCAAGCACCATGATAAAACTGGCTTGCATGAAGACCATCCCAGGAAAGCTTCAAAAATCACAAATTAACAGCACCACAGATTATAGTCGCTTCGAAGGCTTTGCAGAGCATAAATAGCAGACACATCTCAACATTACCTGTTCAAAGGAGATTATTGCATAATTTGGATGTCTTCAGCATCCACCATGAAAGACCATGGAATTAGAAGGTGTATTTTGAAATTTATATATATATATATATTGTAGTACTCTGCAAAAAGCTTGAGCCACCCCTTCATATTTTGTTTCAAAAGAGCCATTTTTTAGCTCTCATTTTCAGTCTAGTTCTTACACATGACCAGTGGTTAATACTGTACCTACCAAAAGTGCCCCAAAAGGACCAATTGGTGAATTGGTGGTCCCAAGGCTCAATAATGCACATGGAAAATAAAGGCTAAAATAGCTGGTCCAGTCTCACAGAAGAGCTACTGTAGGACAAATTGTTAAGATAAGTAATGCTGGCTAAGATAGAAAGGTGTCTGAACACACAGAAAGCTTCATCAATGGATCTATGTGAGCATGAAGAAATGGAGGAAGGTGGCCAGATTCATCACAAGTCTGATCCAGGGGTCCCACTTCCCAAATTACAGATCTTGGTAAGCAAGCACACACATTGTGGAGTCCATGTCTTGATGAGTCAGAGCTGTTTTGGTGGTAAAATGGGATATATAAAATAATTGAATTTTTTATTTATATTTAGAAAGTACATTTATTGTTGGTGGCACTGTGGCATAGTGGTTTGCCTGTCAGATTGCACCTCCATGGTTGAGGGTTCGATTTCCACTTCAGGTCTGTATTTGTGGAATGCTTAGTTGGTTCCCTTCATGTGCTCTGGTTTCCCAGCACAGACCAAAGACATGTGGATTAGTTTAATTGAAATTTCCAAATTGTAGTGTGTGAATGAGCATGTGAGTGTGGGTATGTGTGTGTGCCCTGCAATGGTTTGGCACCCTGTCCAGGGTATACCCCGCCTCATGACCTAAGTTTCCTGGGATAGGCTCCAGGCTCCCCAAGACCCTGTACAAGATAAGTGGTATAGAAGATGAATTAATTAATTTAATTTATTCCTGTATAGCAGCTTTGTGACAATGCCAGGCCCTGGAGGTGCAAGGCAACCGTGCTAACCACTAAGCCCTAAGTGCTAATCACTAACCACTAAGCTAAAATACAGACTCATTCTTTACCAAATGTTAAACTATGCTTTATGACAGACACTTAATACTTTGACACAGGCATGGGTGGCTTAAAATGGGAACAAGAAGTATCTACTGTAGGTCAGGGGAAGGAACATGATGGTTGAAATCGGGTCTCTGGATAAATTCAATTGACAGTAAAGACTTGTGGTCCACATAAAAGTAGGACTAGGATCTAAACAGGGCAAGAGTTACATTCCTCCTGATGTCAGTAACAAGAAGTAAAAGCTTATAAATCTCATACTCCTGGTGGGGTAAAGTTTATGAGCTTCAAGGTAGATGTTTAGGAGTAGGACCTAAGAGAACAGAAGTTCTTGGTTTTGCACAATGCTGAAACTGATTACATCTGGTACTTTTAAAGACTTGAAAGGAACATTTTCTGAAAAATTCTGTGTGAGGAATCTGATGCTAAAGAAGATGGAGACATGCATAGGTTGTATCTAAATTTTAATCTAAAAGATGAAACTCAGGTTCAGAAGTTCCACAACTCAATTTTGAAACTGCTGAACAAAGAGGTACAGGATTATGTTCAAAACCTTCTTAAAAGAGGCTGAAGTGGGAATCTACATCATTCCCAAATTACAGACCTTAAGAGATCTTGGCAAGCACACACATTTGCCAGTTGTTTGTGTTACCAAAAAGACAGTAGTCTATGGCTGTGTTTTGACTTCAGAGAGTTACATAGCAAGACTATTCTGTATGAGCACCAACTGCTATGAATACAGAATGTACTGGACAGGTTGTGGGATTCACTTGGTTCCTTATCCTAGACCAGTGCAGTGTTTATCATCAAGGATTTTTTGATAAAAGGTCAAGACACGCCACAGCCTTCCGCACTCCCTAGGGTTTATTTGAATGGGTTTGGCCTAACTATTGCCCCACCACCATTTTTGATTTACAATTGAGAACATGGTTATGAAAGAGATACTCTTATTTCTATTGGTATACAATGTTCTCACAATTCAACGTTTTTAACCTGGATCCAAGTTGGTTGAGTGAGATCCTGAGGGAGAACAAAGGACACGACCCGAAGCAGCAGCCCTGATGGAAATGAGCCGGCGTCAGGAACAGGTTGAGAGCCCGTGCACAACGCACTCCTCTGCCTAGCATCCTGCTCACTGATGTCCAGTCACTGGAGAACAAACTCTATGACCTCAGGTCCAGGGTAAAGTTCCAGAGAGACATTCAGGACTTTAATCTCCTCTGCTTCATCGAGACATGGCTGAACTCAGTGGTGCCGGACCACGCCATCCTTCTTGGTTCACCGCATGTTCTTCTTGGTTCACCGCATGGACAGAACATTGAAATTGTGAAAGTCAAAAGGGGCTAGTGTGTGTTTAATGGTGAACAACAGCTGGTGCAACAGTGCGAGCATTGTTCCTCTCTCACGCTACCTTCCTCAGGAGTTTACATAGGTCATAATCAGTGCCGTTTATATTCCATCATAAGCGGACACCGTCACTGGCTTATGCAAGCTGCATTAGCCACTCACACAGCACCAAATGCAACACCAGGATGCTGAGCTTATTGTGGCAGGGGACTTTAACAACGCCAACCTCAAACGTGCAGCGCCAAACTTTTATCATTATATCACCTGCCCCACCAGGGGTGAAAGGACACTGGATCATTGTTATACAATAGTCAAGGACGGCTACAAGGCACAATCTCTCTCCTGTTTAGGAAGTCCAACCATGTCGCCATCTTCGTCATGCCAAAATACAAAATCGAAGATGAGCGCTGGGCGGACCAATTGGTGGCAGCTCTACAGGATGCATTCGATGACGCAGACTGGAACATGTTTTGACGCAGCTTTGATGACATCAATGGGTTTACAGAAGCTGTTGTGGGATTCGTCGGGAAACTAGCGGATGATACTGTACAAAAAATGAGCATCAGATGTTCCCCAATCAGAAGCCATGGGTGGATAAAACCATCCGCGGCGCTCTGAGATATCGCACCTCTGCCTATAACGTGGGACTTGCATCGGTTGACATGGAGCCGTACAAGGCTGTGTCATACAACATCCAGAAAGCGGTGAAGGAGGCGAATCAGCTCTATTGGAGGAAACTAGAGTCACAGCTCCAACAGAGTGACTCTAGGAGCCTGTGGCAGGGAATAAGGACAATAATGGACTTTAAAGCACCAACATCCAGTATGACAAACGCGGAAGTGTCTCTGACAGACGAGCTGAACACCTTCTTGCATAAGCTTGCATAAGCCAGTGATGGTGTCCGCTTATGGTGGAATATAAACGGCACTGATTATGAACACCTTCCTGATGGCGCCGCGGATGGCTGCCTCAGTGTGGAGCTCTCCATTTGTCTTTTTTTGCTAGTTTGTCCTGTTTTTTGTTTCTCAAATGTTATCACTTATACCAGGGATGAACTGCTGAACATTCAGCAGGACACA
>JAOVVA010119582.1:0-11258 GCA_028565275.1 Leiocassis micropogon | reverse complement strand
TACATGTAAACCTGTTTTAAGAGACTCATTAAGCAATAGTAGCAACCTTTAAAATGGCATAATAGGGGCACTTTAAGGGTTTTTTTTTTTTTGTGTGTGTGTGTGGGTGTGTGTTACGGACCCCAGGCGTGGTGATCGCAATAACGAAAAGGATTGTAATCTGTGAAATGAATGAAAAGACTGAAACGAAAGGAATACAGGACCAAGTGATTCTTTTTCCTGATTATGTCTCTTAAATCACTTTAACTCAAGTACATTTTTACAATCAATGCATTCTCTGTCCAGCATATTTAACTTAAATAAAGTGCATTTGCATCAATTAGCTTAATCAGTCGGATGTATAACAACTTCCTGTTGCACATTCACTCAACTCTGAGTAGAAATCCCACAAGTCACAAATACAAATATTGCATTGGTTTTCCCGAGACATAGTGCTATCACATATTTTAATTATTCATAAGCATTAATTAACACTCGAAAATACTCTGTATGTGCTAGAAATTAGCTTGCTCAAGCTGGGACTTTGCATATGAAAGTATACAGTAACCTCAACAGATGTGGCATCATACTCAAGAAATAAAGCTATCAATACTGATATTATTAAAACTGTAAACAAAATACATAAGAAACTCTCAGCGGCTTTCTTAACACTCAATTATGAACTTACTCTGTTTAAAACAGCTTATTGACATGTAAACACATATTAGGAAACTTTAAGTATCAATTGGAGCGATATATGTTTCTTCAAGGCAAAAGATAAAGTGTTTAAATCTAATTTACTGTGCAAACAGAATAAATAGCTGCGCGCGAACGAACTCTCGCGATAATAGCACGAGTCATCGCGAGATTACTCGCGGCTCGGCTTTAACTTATTCAAAAGTTGCTCAAAACTTCACTATATGATTTCCAACAAATATATTTGTTAAACAAAGTCTACAACTTTATCCTTTGGTGGTTTTAACACAGTACTGACCTGTGAAATGAATAAAAAGACTGAGACGAAAGGAACACAGGACCACGCGATTCTTTCCCCAGATTATGTCTAACCGGAAACCAGAGGTCCCATTAGTATACGCACCCGGGAACAATTAACAACCGCATTAAAGGTTCCGGTCCCCCCTATGCTCTCCTATTCATTAATCCTCTCCTGTTTCCTTCATTACAGGACGTCCTGCTAAATGACAAATAATAATTTGCTAAATTCCAAAAGATGTTTGTCCTAATTTAAAGGAATAAAATGTTTCACTGTTTATAAGTACATATATCACCAAATGTGGTTGCACCAATTTGGGTGCACCACACGCTCCCCAACAATAAAAGTGGCTCCTGACACTTAAAGTTAAACAACTGACAGATAACAATACATATAATAACAATTATCCTTCGTAACCTTTCAAGTGTCTCAAAAAGTCTCTTATGCAGTGTAAAAGCAAGGAACTGCATATGGTATCTGCAAGTAAGGGTTTGTTGTGGGGGGAGGGGGTTGTGGGGAAAAGGCATGGTAATACAATAAAGGATGCGTTGACTGCGTTCACAGTTGGACAAGAACGATAGTCTGGCTAACCCAGGGATGGATAAGTGAATATCCTCGTTGGTCATCTCTGCCTAGTAGACTGCCTCAAGTGGGATGATGCCTCTAGATTTAAGTCCTGTTCTGGTTCAAGACATGATGCTGGTTGAGGGCTGGACTTTTGACTCTCCATTTCTGCATGGAGCTGGGATTCTTCCTGGCCATCATCCAACAGAAGTAAGTTTGTGCCTTCCACATTATCCATGCTTGTCACTTGTTTCTTTTCAGCATCAACGCATCGTTCTTGCTCAGTTGTGTGCGGATGCTCAATTCGAGGATAGTTAACAGGAGTATGAAACCAATAGAAAGGTGCATCATCTTCTGAGTCACTGATTTCTGGGCTTTGTAATTGGTCAGGAGTCTTTGAACTTTCTTTGGACCTTTTACCTCCCTTTTGTGGCTTGACAGTGGGGTTCTGGACTATATCTACTGGTAAGTCATTTATCTGCAACAGCAAGTTCCTGTGTAGTGTACGGAGTGGACGTCTCCCTGTCTTTGGACTTACATTATATACCGGAGTCTCCAACCTGCTCTCTCACGATGTAGATGGTTTGTTCCCAGTAAGACCTTAATTTGCCAGGCCCACCTCTCTCACTTAGATTGCACACCAGCAAGTCGTACAAAGGTTTTGCTGTACGTGAGAAATCCTGCACATATGTCCGATAATAACTCAGGAATCCCAGGAGCTGTCTGGCATCTCCTACTGTCTTGGGTCCCCTGTATTTGAGTGCCTGTACTATCTCAAGGTCTTAGGGTCCACTTTCACTCCCTCTGCAGAGACTAGGCGACCAACATCTCCTCCATACTTTGTTGGAAAGCCACAGGTGCATTGGACAAACCGAAGGGTATTCTCATCCACTCGTAGAGCCCGCATGGAGTTGTAAATGTGGTCATGTACCTTGATCCTTCGGCGATGAACCCTTGGTGATATGCCTTGCCTTGGTCCAGGATGGAGAACTAAGTGAGTCTGTGAGGTCTTGTATTCGTGGAAGTGGATGTTTATCCACTTCCACGAAAAAAGGGACAGTTTTGCTATTCAGGAGGCGGTAATTGATACATAAATGTAGATCCATCCCTCTTTCTAACACAGATGACGGGGGCTGCATAGGGGGACTTAGATTTTATCACCCACCTTTTACCTAACAGTTCTTGGATGTACTCTTTCACTTTTCTGTAAAAGGGCTTTGGGATGGATGCGTAGGCTCTCTGGACTGGTGTGTCATCTTTAAGTCTGATTTCCATTTGTAGTGAGGGAATACACCCTATGTCGCCACTGTCACGAGAGAATGCCCGACACTCTTCAACTAACACCTTTTCGACTGACTTTTGTTCGTCTGGACTGAGGTGACTAAGGTCAACTGGCGGCAGCCAGGGCTCAGTAAGAGGATCACAAGGAAGGGTGGTTTTGTCCATCCCTGTGGCTGATATTGTGATTAGGTTAGGTTGGTTTGAGGTGGTTGCTGGTGTTTCTGTTTGTATTAGTTTGGCGAAATGTTGGATTGTTCCCAGAGCTGTGCGTCTTGGCAGGAACACATCATCTTTTGAGTGGTTGGATATGGGAATCTTAACATAGAGTCTCTGTGTGTCATTAACTTTCAGGAGTCCCTTTCCTATACTCAGATGTCTTAAAGCAACATTATCTTCAACAGGTTCATACAGAACAAGGGGGTCAGAGATGTCAAAGTTCTGAGGTACCCTGCACCATACTTGAACCGCTTTTCCAGCTGGAATAGTAACATTATCTTTGCCAACCGTCACTGTGGCCAGAGTACAGTCTGTCTGTTTTGGCACCTGTATGAAATTGACCATGGCCGCCACTTGCTCCTCATCAATTCCAAAAGCTCTGCGTAGAACGCTGTAAAGTACCCTACTAGCATCCTTGTCTGATTGTTGTCTTTGGATGATGACCCCAAGCACATTTGCTCCAACTAAGAGTTGAGGAAGTGGCAACTGACTGATTAGAAATGGGGCATTTAGTGTAAGATTGGGGTCTTCGTGACCAGCGAGCGTAACGGTGAGTTCAACCCACCCATCATATGGGACTGCTTGGCCATTAACTGCATAAACCTCAACTTCATTATCCAGCAGTTCTCTTAGAGGCCTCACAGGGTGGTTGGTGATATACTTCTTAACCCACTGCCTGTCCACTATGCTTTCTTGGGAACCAGAGTCAAATAATACTGTTACAGGGTAGCCACTAATCAAACACTAAAGTACTCTTCTTACCTACTAGGGGAATTTGACATGTTATAGTGCTTTGACAGGAGTACATTCCTTCTTATGACTTCTAAGCCACTGGTTCTGATGTCTGGTATGTTGTTTTGCAGGTTGTGTTGGAGCAGGCTTTACAGGCTGGGACTGGGGGTCGGCGCTGGTCTCTGGCTATCCCCCGACAGAGACCGTTTCCCGTTTCCCTGAGACACCCAACTGCTCGATGTCCAGACTTGCCACAGACAAAGCAATGGCTAAAGTCCTGGAGGTTTATCTCAGTGCACTTCTGACAAAGGGATGTTTTCTTTAAAGGAGCCATGTGTTGGTTCGTGGGGGGTTGGGAGAGACGGCTGTACTGTGGTTGGGGAAAGGGATGTGGGTTGGGTAGGGAGGAGCCTAAGTGGGGATGGGAAAAAGTGGTGTTGATTCACCGTTTTCAGTTCCATTAAGCTGGTTACCATATCAGTCAAAGCTTGTACCTGGGTTGCGAGGTGTTGAATTGTTTGGGCAGTGTCCTGTTCCTTGGCTGTCGTGGCTTCCTTTGTTTCAAGTACAGCACTCTGGACTTGTGAAGGTTTTTGACGAATTACCTGACTTAACCTACACTGATGTTCATTCTCGTAGCTAATTATTTTGGTGACTTCCCGTAGTATTTCTTCGTCAGCGACATTGTTGTTTAAAGTAAGAGGTCTTAGTCTTTGCCTCAAGTCTGCATACTTGATGCCCAAACCTTGGTGGACTGTGTGAAGGAAGACTTCTTGTATAGTCTTTGGGTCATATGAAATGTCTGTGTTGGCCTGTTTTGACTGAAAGATGAGTTTTTGCTCATCAAGTCCAATCATACATTACAAAAACGGCTGGGATGAATCTTGATCGGCTTGTCTCACACACATTAACTTCTTGAACATTTCAGTTACTGCTTTTTCCCCAAGGTGGGACCTCAGGAAGCACTGGAGTCTGAAAATTGACAGTTCATCTTTTACCATCAGCATGTCTCTAAGGGTGCCAGGTTTGACAATTCTCAGTACGCCCCAACAATCTCCACTTCTGCAAATCCTTCTCTTAGGCCCTCATTAATTTGCTTGGTGAGACTGTTGTAACTATTGTCAGAGCTGTTGTCTCCAATCTGTCCTCCGAATAATTTAAATTCTCTACGAGGTAGATAGGAAAGGTCTTTTATAGTGACTGGTCTCTCCTGAGTGAAGTGTGTCCTGGAAATTACATATGGTTGGCTTGGCTGACTGGGTGTTGTAGCAGGTTGGGGCCCTGTGGCTTCACGCTGCTTCAGCTGCTCCATCAGTTCCTCATACACTCTTTTTAACTCCGCTATTGACTGTGTTTTTGTGTTGTCTCTTACATTTGTGACTAATGTATTATCAGACGATGGTGGTGAGCATGATGGTAGTATCATGCTCGACGGATGGGGACTGGGCGTGGCGAGTGTCTCTTGTTCAGCTACTTCACTGACTGGTAACTCGGCAGGGTAACTCTTTTTAATAAGCTGGTCTACTCCATCATTTAGCATCAGAAGCTGGCTCAGCCCCTCATCCTCTAGTTGTAGCAGAGTGTCAGACTGAATGTAGGCAGTGACATAGTCCATACAGATTTCTTCATCGGTCTGCTTAAACCGGATTGGGTCTCCACTGTCTGTAGCAATATTCGTGTCTAGCTTGAAGAGCTGTATGTTAAAGAGTGCGAATAAGTGCCTCCAGATGCTCCAAGCAAGCTTTTTCTGCTCTGTAGACATTCTGCTTTTTTAACTTCAGTTCTTTCTACTATTTACTGTAGCTCTATCATGATGAGTGCACACTATTCGGTCTCTAGAGCAGTCTGGCTCCCTTTGTGGCGACGATACCTTTTCACTTTTGATCGTCGTCTCTCCTTGAACACCCACTGGCTGGCTGAGCTGAAATAGTGGCCCACTCGCTGTCACGGTTCTAGTATCACTGGATCTGCCCCACGACAACTGAAGAGGAGAGATCCCGGACGAGCCCCCACAGTTTGTTACGGACCCCAGGATTGTGATCTGTGAAATGAATGAAAAGACTGATACAAAAGGAACACAGGACCATGCGATTCTTTCTCCAGATTATGTCTCTTAAATCACTTAAACTCAAGTACATTTTTACAATCAATGCATTCTCTGTCCAGCATATTTAGTCATGGCGAGATTACTCGCGGCTCGGCTTTAACTTATTCAAAAGTTGCTCAGAACTTCACTATATGATTTCCAACAAATACATTTGTTAAACAAAGTCTAAAACTTTTTCCTTTGGTGGTTTAAACACAGTACTGACCTGTGAAATGAATGAAAAGACTGAGACGAAAGAAACACAAGACCATGCGATTCTTTCTCCAGATTATGTCTAACCGGAAACCAGAGGTCCCGTCAGTATACGTACCCGGGAACAAATAACAACGGCATTAAAGGTTCTGGTCCCCCCTACGCTGTCTTATTTATTATTCCTCTCCTTTTCTCTTCATTACAGGACGTCCTGCTAAATGACAATAATGACAATGTATTGTAAGTACATATATCACTAAATGTGGTTGCACCAATTTGGGTGCACCATATGTGTGTGTGTGTGTGTGTGTGTGTGTGTGTGTCGTGCTGTTTTGTCTTGTCATTTGTTTCTGGGAGCTCTGTCACTAAAACAAATTCCTTGTACGTGCAAGCGTACTTGGCAATAAATCTCTTTCTGGCCCTGTTTCCGCTCCCTGTTCCAAAGAAGGAATATGGATATTATAGTCAATTAATTCATTCATTCTCACGCACCTCTATGCCAGGGCCAGCTTATACACTAAATGCATGCTACATATGTCTCTAAATTACAGAAATGCTTAACTGTGCATAACTGTGAATTTATTTGACTTTCCTATGAACAGGAACAGAAACTAATTGATGCAGGTTCTTTAATTTCAGATAAGACAGGAGACCGATTTATTTTTATTTATTTATTTATTTTATTATTATTATTCTTGTTTTTTTTAATGACACGATAAGAATCTATTGAACTATCCACACATTCTCTAGGCCTTTCCAGTTCCTTGTGATGACTGTCATTTTAAAACTTCCATTGTAATATTTAATTGTATTTGGTATATGTACACTTATAGATTCTAACTTTCACATTGTAATCACTTAACTTATATTTGGCATATATACACTTATAAATGATGACTTTAACAGACAGATGTTGTTTCAGCGTGAACATTGCATGGCGACAAAACAATACAAGCACACTTCCTGTCACTAATACAACAGTACAATTAAATACTACTACAATAGAGCCAAATGTCTGATGGAAAAACATTAACAACATTGAATAAGATCAAGGCAAACTACAAGCAAGCAATCAGCCCTTGGTATGGTGGTCTTCAGTACTGAGTGTTCTCTCTATTCATATCTCCGAGTTAACTTGAGGTTTTCACTTCACCGGAAAAAGGGAATGAAAAAATGTCATTGCGTCTTACTGGAGCGTGAAAAAAATGGAGTTTAAAAAGGATTTATGTATTTATTAAAAGGACAAACATTTACATTTTAATTTCATCAAGAAGTCCTTAGTATTATATGGTTAGTAATTAGTTTTTTTTTTTTTATAAATGCCCGTACAGCTCTAATTAATTTTTATTATTAATCAATAATTTCAATTATTTCAATCATATTTTTTATCATGGTATCAGTTTTTGTTTCAATAAATATTCAGTATTTAAAACAGCAGCGGCGACAGGTGCCCTAAGGGCTTATGTTACTATGGTAACACACGGAGGAAGTGACATCTGTGCTAATGACGTTGCGGGGTGTTCCGAATGGTGGAGTTTTGTCGAGGGAAGTTCCCTTCACGAACATTAACTGCAAACAGAGCAGGAAGTAGGGAGCACCCTGTGAAGTACACTTTGGAATGGAATGCCGTCAACATTTTACACAACGGACAATAAATATTTGCAAAAAATGGGCAAATAAATGGGGATTTAGGATACTGTATATATAACAAAAACAGTTATTTCTCAGAAACTATATGATTAGGAACTAAAACAAGTACAAACAGTCAATAACGTTGGAATGTATTTTGATGAAAAGCAATTCTGGAAAATACCACAAAGAAAATAAAAGAAAAATGCAAAAAAAAAAATTACAAATGTAATACAATGAATTAGCTTCCTATAGGTACTAGCACAAGTAGGAGTAAAAGGAAACGAAGAAGCAGATAAACTCACCAAACAAGCTGACGAGCAAAAATTTCTGAATGAAAATCCCAATAAGCAGAGCAGAAGTTAAGAAAATAATTAAACACACAAACAAAATATGGCAAGAAAGATGGGATGAAGAAGAAACAGTTAGACATATGCATAAAATACAAAAGCAGATTAAAAGAGGGAAAACATGGGGCAGAAACAGAAGAGAGGAAATCATTATAGCTCGGCCAAGAATAGGACACACATGACTATATCAGAGTCTTAAGATAATAACCAAACACTCAACTGGAGAATGTGAATTCTGTGGCCAAATAGAGACAGTAACACATATACTAACAAACTGTAAAAGATATGACAAGGAAAGACAGGAACTCAGAGAAACCATGCAAGGGGATGGAGTAGAAATGACAACAGAAAACATACTAAGGAAGATGAACTGGAAAATATATAGAAGTCTGTTTAATTATCCAAACGAAATTGGCCTAGTAGATAGAATTTGATTGATTTTTTATTTTTTTTTGCTATGTTTGGATCAATCTGATGCTCCACACTCCAGTCCAGCAGGTGGTTATAAGTTGGCTGCCAGCCACCAAAAAACAACAAAGAAGAAGAAGAAAAACAACAGAAGCTAAAGTTTTGTGCCTTTTTGCTCATAACTACAGGTGGGTTAATATTCCTTCAAATGAGATTAAAATACCATTGAGTAAGATATAAGAGTGTTGAGAATCTGTGCTGGTAACATGAAAAGCACACAATGTAATGTAGTGAGAAATATGCTTAGCTATGCACTTTTATGATCGGCTATTCGACCTGATGCCTGTGAATCCAGTAACATACAGAGCCATTGAGAGGTTAGAACCATAGGGATTGTTGCCATAATAACGCCAGAAACGTTAAAGGGCTAATATACAGTACATATTGTTTGGCAGATGCAGAGCCACCTGATATAAAAGACAGTCTGAGGCAATGGGTACTTTGTATGTATTTATTTTTATCCACCTTGCTGAGATAAAAAGTGTTTGTAATAGGTGTTCATTCTGTAGTTTATCATCATAATGGTTACATATATTTTCTTAGTTTGTAATAATTTTATCACATATAAAATGAATATATTTTCTTATATATTGGCAGTGATGAAAAGAGTCTAATTTAATTTCCAACTTAGCCATTATCTACTGAACCAACGTTGTGTCAACCTTGGGCCAAACTTGTAATTATCTGCTGAACCAAAGTTGGGCCAACCTATCTTTGGCCCCACCAATGAGCCAACGTTGGGCCAATGGACAGAATGACATTGGGCCAACCACTGATGTCAACATTGGCCTAATGTATGCACTGCCGTTTGCCCAACTTTGGCCCTTCAGCAGTGTTCTATCTGGGTCTAATTCAAATCCCCCTTTTTATATACAATTTGTCATGAAAATGAAATATCAAAACTCTGTACATATTATCATCTACAAACTATAAATAATGGCGATTAACCAATCAGAATTCAACGCACTCTCATGCAAGTTTTTTGTTATTTTCCACTGTTCGTATTTTCGCAAGCACTAGCACATAAAAACCACACACAGTGCCTCAGTCAGTGTTCGGCTCGTATCTATGAGAGTGGACTCAACCTCCTACGAACAAGTAAGAAGAAAAATACTTACCTAATTACTTACCTGTACTCTTCCTTTCAGAAGTAATCCAGTCACGATCTCCGAGTGATTATTCCAGTGCCGCTGTGGCTTCCCCGCGCTCCTGGTTCCCTCAAGAAGGAAAAGTCAATCTGACCGTAAACCCTTGCTCTCCCTTTGTCTACAGTCATTTGATATCCTTCACATAACTACTACTAAACTGCTTCTCATACTCTGCCGTGATTTATATTCCTGTGAAATAAACTTACTCATCTTTATACTTACCATCCTGTGGAGTCCATCTGTGTTACAGAGGTCCGGGCTACTGCAAAACTACAGTACTAATGTTTACGTAGATTTTTATTCTACTCTTATAATCCTCCCCAGATGAAAGCCATGGAAAGGATAATGTTTTGGTTTGATGGCTCCAAGTTGATTTAATTAAGCTTATATTTTGTTAATAAAACTGTTCTTGAAAATGTAACATATTTCACAATCATTTTGTATTGTTAATTTTAGGTCATCGGCGTCATCATCCTCCCATTAAAAAAGAAAACTTGACTACACCATCCCCCTTGAATTCTTTTTACAATTTGAACACTGCCTGTACCCTAATTTCAATCCCAAACTGTAAAACCATACACACCCTGATTAAAGTCTTGTTGCCTATTCATGTTGTAGGAACAACAAATAATTGACTTTTAGTTGATCATTTGGAATCAGAAGTGACTTATATGGAAGGCAAAGACCTCTAGATTACGCTTATTTTACCAAAATAACATCTTATCATGCCATGATTTTTAATTTTTTCATTATGACAGAAAGGTCAGACGTAGCTTAGACAAAAGACTGTCTTGATACCTCAGGCTATTGATGTTGCCATCCACTCTGCAGATCTCTCACACGCCCCCATACTGAATGTAACCCCAAACCATGATTTTTTCCCCTTCACCAAACTTGACTGTTTTCTGTATGAATCTTGGGTCCATGCGGGTTCCAATAGGTCTTCTGCAGTATTTGCGATGATTGGGATGCAGTTCAATAGATTCATCGGAAAAATCAACCTTCTACCACTTTTCCACAGTCCATTCTTCCTGCAAGCTGTGGGCCTAGGCAAATGCAACACGATTTTTTAGTTGTCTTCTGTTTAATGCTGGTTTCTGAGCACTAATTTGGCCATTAAGACCACTGCGTGAGATAATTTGACTAGCTGTTCTTGTAGAAAAAGGGGTTTCTGGTGACCAGTTGTAATGTAGCTCTGCTGCAGGTAAAAAACGGCTTGCCCTTGACTGTCGAACCAACAAACGGTCCTCTCGAACAGTTGTCTTACGGGGTCTGCCTGACCTGGGCCTGTCATGAACTTCACTAGTTTCTTCAAATCTTTTTCTTATCCTCACCACTTGACGTTTAGATAAATTAAAGATGTCTGCCACCTCAGCAGGAGACTTGGTCTTTAGGTTCTTGATGATCAGCACTTTGGTCTGTGGTTGAATCTTTGGCATGTCAGGTCAGGATGCATTTTAAGTGAAGGTTGGGTGTGGTGACGCTTTAATCTGTGATTGGTTGAATCCTTTAAAGATGTGACAAGACTTTTGTCTAAGCAAAGTCTGACCCTTCTGTCCTAATTAAATAATTAAAATTACAGCATGATAAGATTTTAT
>JAOVVA010119521.1:0-11260 GCA_028565275.1 Leiocassis micropogon | reverse complement strand
TATAAAAAAAATACAATTTGTCTTGTTATTGATGAACCGCCAAGAAGTGAAAACTCAGCTGTCCTGAAAATGTCTAAAAACTTACAGTTTTTAACTCTATTCAGCTCCAGAATTATTTTTGCACCTAGTGGACAAACATGGGAACTGAAGGAAATGGTAATAGAGGTGCATTGGGGCAGGAATCATGTGTGATTCTGATTCTCACCTGACTACAGACAGTTACTTTAATAATTCACGAGAGAGTAGGCTTTAGCATAAGTCAAGTGTCACAAGTCTCTCCGCATCACTTTGTTTTAGACATCAGTGTCATCGCTAATGTCGTCCTGTCACATCAGAATCTACTGTATGGCCGTGACACACACACACTGATCACACACGGACGTGCTTATGCACTACAGCAGCTGTGCTGGAGGTGGAGTTTTCTCTCCTCCTTTCCTTAAGGACACCGTGACCTACAGCACATCTTCCTCTGAGCCGATGATAGTGTTTCAGCCTGCAGTGAACATGCAGCTGTGAGGTGTTAACCTGAGTGAACAGTTTCACACACACACACACACACACACACACACACACACACACACACACACACACACACACACATAGGCACACATCACTTGAGTCTGTCAGAACTTTACTGAACAGCACGGAAACGGCTTCATCAGGGTAATTACTGTCCTCTGAGGCCTGGAGCTTATCCTCAGAGCTGGATTAATGATATGTCTACAAGCTCAGGGTTTCACACACACACACACACACACACACACACACACACACTGTAACCTAAAACTGAAACATCTTTACTACTCATTGTTAATAATAAGTAATTTTGTTTTTGTTGTACTTTGTTGGGCTACACAGCAGTGTAGTGGTTAGCACTGTGGTCTCACACTTCCAGGGTCCGGGTTCAATTCCCGCCTCGGGGTCTGTGTGTGTAGACTTTGCATGTTCTCCCTGTGGTTGGTGGGTTTTCTTCTGGACTTTCACAGTCCAAAGACATGCAGATAAGGCTAACTGCCGTTCCCAGATTGCACGTAGTGTGTGAATGAGTGTGTATGTGTGTGTGCCCTGTGATGGATTGGCACCCCATCCAGGGTGTACCCTCCCTTGTTCTCTAAGTCTCCTGGGATAGGAATCAGTGATATTATTATTTCAGGTTGAAACAGACAAACAGAAATTTTTCTGTGACTGGTTTCAGATCCTCCAATGTATGAAATGTGAATATATCACTGAAAGAGCGAGCTCTGACCAATGTACAGACCAATGTACAGACAAAACCTTTCTTCTTTACAGTAGATAATAAACATTTTAAAAGATGTTTTTGAGATTTTTTTTCCTTAAAGTAAGGAGATGTTTATGTAGATTTATGGAAGAAATCTCCAATGATAGCACTTTTTATAAACAAAAGTTTATATTTGCGATAACATAAATGAGAACATAAATGCATACATTCAACACCATTAACCTTAACTATAAACAGATAAAACCAAAGGGTGTTGTTCATTTATAATATGCACAAATTTTTCCAAAATAATTAGTAATATTGCTGTGGTATAAAAGGAGTAGAACACTGTGAGGAGCTTTTGTTAAACTTGTTAAAGAAAATAATCACTTCTGGGGGGGAAGTACGGTGGCCCTGAAGTGCAAAACAAATTAACAAAACTGAAAACAAAATAACAAAATCCAAAACAAAATAACAAATTCAAAACCAAATTAACAAATTCAAAACCAAATTAACAAATCCGAAAACAAAATAACAAAAATAAAAACAAAACAACAAAACTCCCCCCCTCCAAAAAAAATAGTTTTGGGTTTTGTTATTTGGTTTTTAATTTATTTTCCGTTTTGTTACTTTGTATTGCACTTCTCGGCCAGCCAGATATTTGTTATTTTGTTTCCCGTTTTGTTAATTTGGTTTTGAATTTGTTATTTTGTTTTCAGTTTTGTTAATTTGTTTTGCACTTCAGGGAAGAGTAAATCTGCTCCACACCAACTGTTTTATTATTAACACACATTAACACACATGATAGTAGATGTTCCCATGGTTTTTCAGGTGTCATCATTTTACCAATTGTTCTTCACTTTTCAGCCCAAACATGGCAAAAAAAGGAAAAAGGAAAATAAGTTTCCAAACTGAATAAAGCAATAAAGGAACTAAGTTGAGCTACTTCTTTAGATGTGATTCCTAAAAGCTTCTTGCGTTCAGCCTCCTGCCATGTCGCCTCAGCTTTAATCCCAGCTAGAAGTTTAACCAGGACACAAACACTTTTTAATGTAAATTCCAAATGTTATAACTTATACTTATTATAATTGGCGAACGAAAACCGACTGTTCCTTTTAAACCCGTGGAAAAAGAAAGCAGTACGCAAATCTAAATCTGACAACACGGAAAATGATAAAAAAAAAAAGATCAATAGCGGTAGAAACCCAGAGAGTGTCGACCGCTGTAAATAATTCATTCGATTCAGTTAGAGGAAAGTGAGAACTTCAAGCGGCGAGTGGGATGTGAGCTCAGAAAGCACACAGAGACTTCAGAGACTCCATATCTGAGGTAGAAAAAGATCGCTGTCAAGGAGCATGGACCAATTATTGATACTTTACACAGAGATGTGGGAGATGTGCTCCTCTACTGTGAGGAGAGAAATTCCAACGCTTAAGAAAATAGTTTAAAAAATGACCACAAGCCTGAAAACATATCAAGCTTAATATACACAAGTAGATTCTTCTTAGTAGTAATTTTATGTAGTAAGTTCAACCAAGTTTTTAAACTTGACACATAAGTTTTATTTTATTTTTCACCAATTCCGCCAACCAGTAAAAGTCATCACACGATTGCTCCAAAGCACTTAAAGCATTTGACACCTTTTTAAACCACTACATGTTCAGAGGACTGAGCTATACGCTCGCTTTCATGACTGGCTAATGACACAGAGGATAGAAAGAGTTCCCCCTGCCACAGGATGCCTCCCTAAGAGCATGGGCATTATTTCTCTGTTGGCCTCACGGCCATGGCTGGCTGTAGCATCATCGAACTCTTTCTATCTGGGTGATAGGGTGAATGCTGGTTAATGATTTCTGATCACACCAGAAAATTTGTATACTCTATTTAGCCTACACTCCATGCCTTTACAATCAGAGCAGCTCCCATTGAACCACTCACTGCACACTGTCATTACTGTGATATACTCTTGGTGCAATAAACTGTCGTTACAATATCTTAACAATATAGTTAAACTGTGTGTGCAATAACACCTTTTTTAACTGTGCAATATTATATTACTGTCACTACTTTTGCACATTGTTTTTTGCTCCTGTAACGTAGAATTTCCCCAATGTGGGATGAATAAAGGTATATCTTATCTTATCTTATCTTATTTTATCTTATCTTATCTCATCTTATCTCATCTTATCTTATCTTATCTTATCTTATCTTATCTTATCTTATCTTATACTCTAGGACAAGACCCAAGTGTTCAGAAGAAACCTGTCAAGCACAGGGAGAACATTCTGGAATCTAGGTTCAGAGTAGAAAAGTCTGGAAGAATAAGAAAGCCTTAATTTGCCATATGCAGTTAATTTTTTTTCCTCCTCATATTCCAGGTTGGGAAGCGCAGAGCTAATCAGAGCAGACGTACTGTATCAGCTAGCATGCTAGCCTCGTTCTTCTACTCCTGACTACTGTCTCATGTCCCACCTGGTGTTTGATTTCATTGCTCCACATGATGGCTGAATCATATTCCTTTCTGCCATTAGAACACTTTTGATTAAGAAAAAAACTCCACAAGCACGATATTACTTGTAGTCTAAAGAAGTTCAGCCCAGAACCCCAATCAGTCTTAAAAACAGCAGCTACACCATTACGTGTTCGGGTTCTGTACATGTTGCTCAACTACAGAGGTGGAAAGTAACAGTACATTTACTTCGTTACCGTACTGAAGTACATATTTCATGTACAGTATCTGCACTTTACTTGAGTATTTTTATAATAGGATACCTCTTACTTTTACTCCACTACATACTGCAGTGAATATACATGCTCATAATTAACTACATTTCTGCACACAGCTGCATTACATATCTACATTGGTGGGGAGAATTTCGCCACCTGCTGATTATTAAGCATAATTGTGTGACTTGCCTTTCCTTCAAGATGTCTAATAAAGCAACAGGTGTTTGAAATCTGAAACAGAGCTGGCTACAGACAGCAAGAAATACAGCATGTTTACAATCGGGACGACAGAGAGACAGAGAAGCAGAGAGAGTAAGAGAGAGATTTTTTTACTATGAAAAATGCTATTCTGATCTAATACAAGCTCAGTACTTTTATTAAAATTATTACCTAAATAATTTCATTGTTTTTAATTTTTATCATTGTCTCTCACTCACTGATTGTCTATACCACTTTATCCTGTACACAGGGTTGTGGGGCGGAGCCTATCCTAGGGAACTTAGGGCATGAGTCGGGGTACACCCTGAAAAGGGTGCCAATCCATTGCAGGGCACACACATACACACAGACACACTCACATGCTACAGACAATTTGGGAACGCCAATTAACCTAATCTGTTAACCTAAACTAACCTAAAACTAAGTTTTTTTGCTCTGTAGGAGGAAACCGGAGTATCCAAAGGAAACCCACCAATCACAGGGAGAACATGTAAACTCCATACACACAGACCCCGAGGTGGAAATCAAACTTGAACCCTGAAGGTACAAGGTGCTAAACAGTACACCACTGTTGCCGCCTAATTACTTTACTTATTATTATATTAACTTCACAAATAATTAAGTACACAAATAAATGGAGGACTTGTACTTTATCTGTGCTAAACATACACTGTGTTTATGTTCTGCCTTACTTCTCTAACATTGGCTTGTCTGTAAAGATCTAATCAGTTATGGATCGATTATAAGATTACCTGAGTCTCAGCTGATCCTTCAAATCACTGTTATTACTGTAGACTACAGCTTTAGCACTATTCAGTATGACGTCTTATGTAAGTGGGGTGAGTGTGTAGTATCTACTTTATATATTGTGTATTGTGTACACACATGCACACATAGTGAGAATGCAAAGCCAGTTTATTATTATTTTTTTTAAGCATAATTCAGTTCTTCACATGTTTATGATCTGAAACAGTATTTTTCTCTCTTTGGACTAGCCTCTTTAGACTCTGAATAGTGGTTGTTAATCACGGCTGTAAGTCCTGCACATGCATCTTCACTATTTTCTTTAATGTCCTGCGTTACAACACATTCTATGATTTTCATACAAATCACAAAACCCCTTTATGGCTATTAAGACATGGACAATTCTGGATTATAGACTATAAACTTGCATAAAGGTTTAAATAAAAAAAAGACAGTTAATACATAAAGAGATGAAGCCTTCATTATATATTTTCTTAATTAGAATTGAGATAGTAGGCAGAAGGTGTAATGATATGATGTCAGGTCAGATCAGGAAGTTTTATTTCCTCTCTTTCCACTTTTGTCTGCAGGGGTTCGTCTAGATGGTTTCTGGTTGCATAGGAATTTATTACACCGCATATTAAACTGTCTAAATAAATGAAGCAGAATTGTGATAATGAATGACTGCAGTAGTTAAAAGACAGGAGTAGAGGTTAATATCACAGAGTTGTGAATCTGTTTGAAATGTATTGGTTAGGGGTTTAGATTTGACCTTCGCCCATTCAGATGAGTCGGCAGGGAACATTATGACTTAATATTTCATATCTTTCTAAAATCAGGAGAAGTTACCCTTTGCAGCAAAGTGATTCAGAGCTGTAGGATGATAAAGTGTTTTCATGTCTTATGAAATTATGAGAAATCTATTTTATTATGTCCAAAACAAGGGCAGGAGCTCTGATGCAAGAAAGATACTGTTAGCATGTAATAGTGTAAGGATTGATTGGCAAAGATTGATTTGTGAGAAAGGGGAAGAGAATTTGGGCAAAAAAATCAAAGAAAATAAAAAAACGACACCTTATTAAGCTATGAGACATTGTACTGTTTATGTACTAATGTATAGTTATACTTATTATTTGTTGTTGAATACTTGTTATACTTAATGTCCATGAAACAATTTGTCATTTATTTTATTGCAGCTATATACAGCCGTTCAGCTATAAATTTGCAATAATAATAATAATAATAATAATAATAATAATAATTATTATTATTATAATTGATACAGCTTGTTACATAACCCAAGAAACCACAAAAAAGCACCTCCAGGGTCGAGGGTTTGAGTCCCATCTCAGGTCTTTGTTTGTGGAGTTTGCATGTTCTCCCCATGCCGCAGAGACGTCTCCCAGAGGTTTTCTGAAGAGTGGTTATAAAGCTCAACCGTGGGGAACTCTAAAATACATATGGTCTCTTAGTGCAATTATCTCCACAAAAAGTCATATTACTGTATCTCAAAACCGCTAATGCACTGCAAGGTCTACACAGCTGTAAAATCAAGTTGACTGATTCCAGTTTTAAGCTTGTTCACTAAAATTATGCATAGCAGACAGCTAGTAGTATGACACATTCAATGCAACTGTCACTCAATTGTCATCAGCCGCACCCTTATTTATGCATAATTTTATGGTATAATACGATTTTAAATGAAGAGTTACATGAAAAATTCAACCAGTTTTTTCACCAATAACAGTTGTCATGAATGGGAAATCTAGGTATCAAAACCAAAACCATGCAAACATGTTTATTTATTTTGTAATGTTGCGCATTTGAGATTTCAAAATGGTATTTCTGTTATAAAGTTGGGATTGACTCACTTTTCACTAGTGGTCATCTAAGGCACTGCATGTTTGGACTCATTTTTCTGAAGCAGAGGCTGCCCCTTGGTTATTTCCTAGGCAGAACTTACTTTCAAATAAACAGTATACTCTGAGTGAACATTTTAAGTCTCTTCAGTTTGAACAGCTTCTTCCCAAAATTCCTTAATTGCCTTTATGATGCTTTGATCTTATCAGAATCCAGCTGTGATGAACATACACATCAGCTTTGAAAATGAAACCCTCAACACTCTCTTCAAGCATCCCTTGCGTCAGCTAACAGATGTCTTACAGTGTGTTTTCCCCATGCTGCAAAGATATACCATCTGAATGTAATGTCTGTTTGCTGCCAAAACATCTCAACAATACTACTGTTAGTATTAATTTAAAAAATTGAAAAGGCTTATCAAAGTCTTGCTAATTGCCTTGTATCTCCTAATTAAAATTTTTTGTTTTAGTCGCTTTTTTAAAAATTCTTACCTCTGCTGCATTGCAGAGGAAAAAAAAATACAATGCTAATCAAAACATGTTACCCATGAGCAGGACTGCTCTAGCCTCCAATCGTATCTTTCACATCACGGATTTAAGCCTAAGAGAACTGACGATCTTAAAATGATTCCCGCTCTGGCTGGTGATGAATCATTCTTTCGAACTTTCTTAAAAGTTTAGAGGGATTGATGTCATAATGTTGATAATGGATGATTTCACTGGAATACTTATGAATAAATGCAGACTCATGATGTAAATTTTTTTTGTTATGAATTTATGACTAATAATTCCTTAATCCAAACATCTCAGCAGGAACCCAAAAATTGGTATGTTGTATAATGATGATAAATAGCTGTAATTGGGTTGTAACATCATCCACCCAAAATACAACATCAGAAAACCGTTGATTTTGAAAGTTACATTGTGTTTGATAAAATGACACTGGTACTCTATGATGTTAAATGGATGACCCCAGCATGATCTTGCACATACAACCAAAATATTGAACTTACTGTACCAGCATAATCAGCAGCTTCCTTGGAGGTGGTTAGAATTTAGCGTTCTCAACACTGTAGCATGAATTTACTTCCTGGCAACAAAAAAACAAAACATAACAAAAACATAGCATCTGCAGTCGAGAAATATATAAATAAACATTGTTCTGAAGTTGTCTTTCCAACATTATGTTGGGGTTAGTCTTTCAACATGATCCCAATGTCATGTAGTAAACGATAGTCCAACGTGACTTTATCAAAGTAATTCTAAGTTCGGGAAAAACCCGATGCCAACAGTCTTCTGAATGAATTCCTGTTGGGATGACTATGAGAAGAGAAGGCCAAGAATATTTCCAAAACTTTACAGGAAACGCTCTTCATCATCTCAAAACTTTGTCGTTCTGAGCTCTTGCCACAGAAAAGTCTATGAAGCATTTCCAGGTTTCGCAGAGACTTCATGAGAGCAAAAGGTTAAACTCTCGGCTGCCCACACACACTTGAGTATGAAATGTGATCCCACTCAGCTGGATGAGAGCCGCGCTCTAGAGACCTTTTTATTGAGAATGATTCTCTGCAATCGAGCGTACACTTTGATAACTGTTTAGCAAAAGTAACAAAAAGAAAAAGAAAAAAAAAGACTGATTTTATCTTGGAGACTTTAAGTGAAATTGAAGTTTTACATGTCAATGGGTACAGAACAAAACTCTCATGCTGTTGGAGTAAAATAATCAACAGTGGCGTAGTGGATCAAATGGAGTTACAGTTACTAAACATAAGTTGATTATTTTCCTATATCAGCATGTCCTCTTTAACAAAACAAGTTAACACAGGTTCACAGTCATGTTCAAAAGTTAGTGCCCCCACCTTTATTTTATTGTAATGTTGTTTTGTGTAAAAACATAATAAAAATTATCAGATTGTAGCGGATTGTATTAGGCAAATACAACAAACCACAAATAACTTTTTTGTCACTGTGCCATTATTCATTTAACAAAAATGAAGCAAAAAAAAAAAAACAACAACATGTAGGCATCCCTCCATGATTCAATAGCTTGTAGATCCACCTTTAGCAGCAATAACTTAAAGTAATCGTTTCCTGTATGACTTTGTCACATCATTCTGGTTCATTCTTATTTACAACATTGCTTCAGTTCATTGAGTTTTTTGGGTATTTGCTTATGCACATCTTTCTTAAGGTCCCAACAAGGTATTTTAACTGGGTCAAGGTCTGGACTTTGACTAAATCATTTCAAAACATTGATTTTTTGGTTTCTGATGTAGATTTACTAGTGTGCTTTGGATCATTGTTCTGTTGCATGACTCGGTTTTGACCAAGCTTGAGCTGCTAGACAGATGGTCTCACATTTTAATCCATAATACTCTTGTATACAGAGGAGTTCATGATTGACATTGATTGGCATTAAGGCCAGACAACTCCACTTTGGTCTCATCAGTCCATAGGATATTGTTTCAGAGCCCTTTTGGTTTGTTCAAATGCAGCTTGGTGATGTTCAGTCTTGCTTCCATGTTCTTTTTAGACAGAAGAGGCTTTCTCCTGGCAACCCTTCCAACTGTACTTGTTCAGTCTTCTTCTAATTGTGCTGTCATGGACATTTAACATGATCAGTGAGGACTGTATTTCTCTGAGAGTTGCATGGTGTGACATTTGGATAAATGTGCTGGGATGTCCACTTCTGGGAAGATTGGCAACTGTCTTGAATACTTTTCACTTGTGAATAATCTTCCTCATGTAGAACGATGAACTCCAACTTGTTTGGAAATGGTTGTAGAACCCTTTCCAAATTGATGTGCAGCAATAATTGCTTCTCTATGATCATTGCATATATCTTTCTCTCTTGGCATTGTGTTAACACACATCTGAATTCTCCTGAACATTGTCCTGCACACCTTCTGGTCTGTATACCTGCTGATGATCAATTATTCAAGGTCTGATGATTAGCAGCACCTGGCTCATACTTACACTTTTAAATCCTGTGGAAGGGGGTACTGGGAGTATTGCCCATATATATATATATATATTTATTTTTTTTTGGCTTCATTTTGGTTAAATAAATAATTTCACAGGAAAAAAAAAAGGTTACATGTTATTGTCTGTCTGAGCTTGTATTTGCTTAATACTGAGACCCACTATGATCCATGATTTTTATTATGTTTTTACACAAACACTCAATGAATTAAAAGTGGGGATACTAACTTTTGATCATGAATGTATATCAATGCTCTTGTTGAAATATTTTGTTATTGATTAATGGGTACTGGTCTGTTTAGCCAATGTGAATAATTTCGGGATGATCTGTTGCTGTCATTTCAGTGTGATTTCAGGTCTTCTAAGCCAAGCTGTGAAAGCATTATTCACGGAAAATACACAAAATGAACATCACAGGAATCAGTGTGAAGCCTGAAGGCATGTGACTCCTCGCTGTGACTCCAGAGAACGTCATTAAAGTCCCGCGTAACATCGCATCTCTGAACCATGTATGAGCTTTCCTCATCTGTCTCTGTATACATGGTGTTGTGAGGCAGCGCTGATGCTCTGGAATGTGCTCTGCAAAAGATCTACACATTAAATTTGATGGAGTTTCTACTGAAACATTGATCCTGAGTCAAGATCATTGAGGTCAGAGACACAGTCAAATACGCAGAAAAAAATCTACAGTGCAGAAATTAGCCAAAGCATTTTATTTAGCCTCGATGTCTCTTTTAATCTCTCTCCTTCAGCTGTACCCACAGTTCCATGTGTATTATGAGATTATAACGGGGCTATTACAAGGAAATTCTTCTTGTTCTCGAGCCGAGGCCTTGAGCAGTAATCAGATAAACCATGTGCTGAAGATCACAGATGCTAACGCTGCATTTGATTAAAGCTCATGATGTTAAATCTGCAGCATCAGGACAGACACAGTAGCACTGCCCTGACCTTTACAAGTGTTCATATACTTTTCTTTCTTTCTTTCTCTCTTTCTTTCTTGCTTTCTTTCTTTCACCAATAATACCACATTTCACCACAGGAAATAATCCCAGCTGAAGACAGAGAGCAGTTGAGTGCTGACGTGACTCTGTAGGTTACCATTTCAGACAGCATTGCCTTCCACCACGGTCGCACTGTCAGTGAGTGGTTTACAGCAAACTCGGTATCATGAGGCAGTTCACCCCTGCATACTCTCCTTTTCTGCACCTGATCGAGGAGTTCTTCTCTGCTTGGAGATGAAAGGTGTATGATAACAATCCTGTGACCAGACGGTCCTCCTTGAACAGTGGATGCAGGTGCAGAAGACTGGCAGAGATTTATCTGTCATACAGGGAGGTTTGGTG
The DNA here is from genome assembly GCA_028565275.1 of Leiocassis micropogon. NCBI lineage: Eukaryota > Metazoa > Chordata > Actinopteri > Siluriformes > Bagridae > Leiocassis > Leiocassis micropogon. The sequence continues at coordinate 164 of JAOVVA010119521.1, read as the reverse complement.
GTCTGATCAGGAGCTAAGGGATTGAATGGGATTACTTTGAGATTAATTGAGATTTTCAGTAAAATTTGCTCTTAGTGTTTTATAGTGTGCATATATACAGTGGTGTGAAAAACTATTTGCCCCCTTCCTGATTTCTTATTCTTTTGCATGTTTGTCACACAAAA
>JAOVVA010119500.1:0-11260 GCA_028565275.1 Leiocassis micropogon | reverse complement strand
ATATAATTTTTTTTTGTTTTTTGTTTTTTTAATGTAAATTATACATTTCTAGCTTTAGCAATTCAGCCTTTTAAGCTCCTGAGATCTCCCTAGAATTGTCTATGATCTCAAGAGTGTACCAGCTTAGGATCAAATTGTGGAATGTTGAAAATTCTGCTAACAGTTTCTTTAAGTTTACAATATTCAAAAATTATAAACAAAAATTTCATCATTTTAAAATAATTATAATTCAAATGCCCACCCATTTTACCTCCATTTTGCCAATGGGATAAATTATTAAATATTAGAAATTTTTTTTAAAGCATGAATATTATCCATATTAGACCCACTGTTTTGGCTTTTCCGCAATCAGGGTAACCAAAAAAGCTCATAACCTGTGCTAAAATCTGCGGACAATTGATAAGCATTTGGTTTTGTTGAAACAAGGAGGCTTAAGTCAAAACCAAAATGAAAATTAGTCTATGTGGTCTGTGAGGTAAAATTGTTCGGAAGTTTGTGTACAAAGAGTGAAGATCTGAAACAGAGCACTCAGCATTTGGACTTTTATACAATAGGTATGTTTTAATGCTTATCTTAAATTTTACATTTCATTCACCAGTTGAATGAATAAATGAATGAATGGTGTTATTCATGAATGGTGTCAGTGTATATTTATACCAAATGCACAATGAGCCTATAAGATAAAGGTATCAGAAATGCATTTTCAGAATGGTGTATACATATGTAACATTCATGACAATTATATGAACCCTTACTTTATATATTTAATGAAGGTGTTAAATGTGTGATATTTTAGTTTAGGGTAATTGTAAAATAGAAATTAGCCCTCTTTGAAAATTATAAGGTTTAAACGAATATTTTCTTAGACTAAAATCACAGTATAGGGGTTGGATGATTAATAGCATGATTCTTCAAACACCTTATTATATATTAAACAATTCTGTGTGGAATACTGTAATGCAAACTTCTCTTTCACCTCCAAATTGATACTTCGTTTTTGTCCTCTTGCTCCTGCTCTCACTAGCACTGGGTTTGCTCCATTTATAAGCCTAGATCACAGTACAGTAATCATTTCCAAAAAAAATAAAAAAGAGACAACATTACAACACTTGAAGATGCATGGATATGCATGGTTATGTTTGCTATGACTGGTTCTGGCCACCATATCTGGTTTCTCATTAAGACTTTTAAACTATTATAAGCTTATGAGACCGCTGACTCACCTGCAGTCGAACAATGCATGTTAAAAGGTGTATAACTATATGCTGATAGGGAGTTGTCATTATGTACTGAAGTAAAATTAAACTGCAAACTTGGTTCTCTTGATCTTTAATATTCTTTGTAATAAAACAGGTGCAACAAAACTATACACTTTTTTTTAATTTTTTTAAATTACATATATATTATATTAAAACGTAACCAATATATATAGTATGTATTATTAATACTCAATTATGACCACAGACACAACTGCAGTTTTATCCATGATAACAAAACTGTTGGAGGTCGAATTATAGGATTTTGCAAAACCACAAATTTCACACTGATATGTTTTCGCATTTTGCTTTTTAGAACCTCTGTGACAGAAAAAAAAAACTTGTACAAATATCTTCTATTTCTGATCTTGTTCCACCATAGCCATGTGTTTATGACAGTAAACCAGTACAGTAGACAGTAGACTACTATATCCCAGGGTAGCTGTAGCAGTACCAATAATGCAATGCAAGCCAAAAAATCAACAGGGCAAAGTCAAAAGTAAACGAATATTACAGCTTTCTCAAATCTGTCAGAATGACTAGACATTTAATCAAACATCAATATTGAAAAAATGTCAAAGGATGTCATTTGAATTCACTCTTGTCTGCAGTGGGGCATGCACAAGATTATATTTTGGAGTTTTGGGGGTCTGATAAAAATAATGATAAATATGCTTCAGTTAAAGCTTCATTTAAATAGCACTGTTTTTTTTTTTTTTTATAATTTTTTTTGTGCAGAAATATTTAGAAAAAAATGTTAGGACAACATTATAGCTTGGGAATACCTAAACTCATAAGAGACCAAATTTAAAATTGTGGTTGGTATAAAACTTAGTGGGTTGTCAAAACAGCCATAAATGGACTCTGGATTATGCCTAGCAAAACCAGTACAAGAAATGAGGCAAGTGGGATTGTTAAGACACAACAGAAAATATTTACAGACCCAAAATATGTATATATTCACAGACCCAAAGTCAGGACTCGAATCCTGGCGTTTCTAAATTGTTCATAGTGTGTCAGTGTGTTTGAGTGTATGTGCTTGTGTGCCCTGAAATGGATTTGCACCCTATTCAGGAAGTAAGCCACCTAGTGGTTTGATTTCCCCGGAATAGACTATACGCCTCCTGTGACCTTATACATATTAAATGGAAAAGAGTCTCACAACAAGCATTTTAACAAACTCATTTTTCTGACATTTTGTGCACATGACAAACAAACTAGAAACCACAATTCTCATTGCATTAATTATGTTATTTTAACTGCAATTATGGATTTAACAAGGCAGCTATAATCTCATTGTATTAAATTGCTTTACCATTTTATAAATTCCACTGTGTGTTTAGTCCTTGAATGATACTTTTTAACTTCAATTTATTGAGTCAGCATTGACATCTCCATCTGCAGAAACATCTGGCTATGCTAAACTGCCCCTAGTCAGTGAGCATGTGTGTGCATATGAGAGCTTATTATTGTTTGCAGCATCAAATAGTGTTTATTGTAATCCTCTTTAAGCATGTGAAGCTGTAAACAGATATCATTTTATACTGAGAATGATAATATTAGGTTAGATAATAGGTTTGCGATTTGGTCATGACTCTTTAGGACTCAAACCCAAACTGCTTGATAACAAACGTATTTTATAATGGAAATAGGTTTCATTTATTTTAAATAATGAGGAGCCTTTTGGTCGAGACTATTAAACAGATTATCAGTTTGTTTCTCTAATTTTAAAGTCCAATTCCTGCAAAATAAATAAAATGATATAATTTGACTCCTTTGGTTTTGTAATTTGGCTCTTTTATATATATATTTTTTTTTTGCTTGTTGTTTGTTTTTTTACTCCACAGCAACCCATCCATCATGAAGATTATTGCTGTCCTGTGTGTTATTGGTAAGAATTTTTTTATAAATCACATTTTTCTACTCAAGGACATAGCTTATATTGCTTAAAGATCTCTGTCAAGTCCTTTGTGCCAGAGAACCCCCAAAGATGTACAGATGTACAGATACAGAAAGATATGGAAAATGATGAGGAAAAATATTTTGGTTCAGTACTATCCCTGAAGGTTTTCTCTTGAAAACTCATGGTTATTAATTTATTTCCATTCATTTCAACAATCCCTTCAAAATTTGTTTCCTTTGTTTGATTCAGGCCAATATTTAAAAAGACAGATACATCTTTTACTTCTTCTGACATAGTTGTTTAAGAAATGTGTAGTTACTTCCTGCATCAGTTATGGTTAAAAAAATAGAAATGCTATTAAGCTTGTAAGTATTTGTTCATTTGAATCCAACTGATGATTTGATTGATTAGTTGGTTGATGATTGATTGATGATTGATTGATTAGCAAAGCTGTATTTTTTTTTCTTTTTTACAATTGGGCCATTTGGATAATGCCGTAGGTAGCACTGTCGCCTTGCACCTTCAGGGTCCGGGTTCAATTCCCTGCCAGGTTCGATTCCCGCCTCTGTGTGTATGGAGTTTGCATGCTCTACCTGTGCTTGGTGGGTTTACTCCGGGTTTATCAGTTTTCTCTTCCAGTCCTAAGTAATGCAGATTAGGCTAATTGGTGTTCACAAATTGCTGTGTTGTGTGAATATCCAGGGTGTACCCCAGGATAGGTTTCAGACTCCTGCAACTCTGTTAACCGGACTAAGCAGTACTGACAGTGACTGACTGAGTGAGTGAGTAATGAAAAATAAAATAAAACTGTATAGAGTTAAAAAAAAATCTGTGTAGTGTTAAAAAATAAAATGTAGATTATTTATAATGTGGATCATTTAAAGGCCACCATAAAAATGTAAGTTGTGACTTACATGTATATCTTAGAATTCTGACTTAAATCTCAGAAGTCTTTAATGTGCTAAATTGCTTTAATTTTACAATTTTTGTTGACATTCAATTCAAACTTTAAAGGAAAAACATGGTGAGTTCAATAATTTATTAATTCTGTTTCTATACTGCTTATCCTAACCTTAGACAGGGTGCAAGTCTATTGCAGAGCATGCACACACATACACACACACTACACACTGCATGCATACTATGGGCAATTTGGGAATGCTAATTAGCCTAACCTGCATGTCTGTGGACTGTGGAAGAAAACCTGTAGAAGGCACACAAAGCACGAGGAGAACATGCAAGCTCCATGCACACAGATCTGAGGTAGGAATCAAACCCTCGACCTTGGAGGGCACAGTGCAAAATATTTTTATTCTATTTTTTAAAGCTAATTTTTTTTCCCGCTACTGTGAATTCAATACATTTTGAAGACGCAACAATGGCATTCTAGATGGATTTTAATATTTAAAATGTACCAAACATAAATTTTATTTTAAAAAAAATTGTTCATATGTGCCTATGAAAAAGCAAAATAGGACTTCAAGGTCAGAACAACTCAAATTCAAAGGAAGAACTCATATCTGAGTAAGGCCCTTGATATGTAATCACACTATGTTGTACAGTGGAACCTCGGATTGCAAGTAACGCGGTTTGCGAGTGTTCCGCAAGATGAGCAAAGATTTTTAATAAATTTTGACTTGAAAAAACTAACAAGTCTTGGTTTACGAATACTGAGTATCATGTAGCATACGTGTGCTTCTTGTTTTGATGCCAACTGTCACGTGATCACAACTGAGCCAACGGTTTTTCTCTTTCTTGCGCTGCGGAATTGTGGGTCATCATCTCGCCTGCTGGGTCTTAGTGCGCGTCTTACACTGGTATAATCAACATCCGTGCACGCGTGTACTGTTAACTATAACACTGTGACCATGTGTGTGCACGTAAAACATCTTTTATTTTGTGTTTGTATGCATGTGTGTACAACGCGCATGTACTGTTTATTACAACACACGTGTATGCACACGTGTAAAGCAAAAGAAAGTCTCATTAGAGAGGTTAAAGATCCATTTTCTCTCAACCTCTCTGTATCAGCTTGCACTTTGCGCATCATTGGACACTGTGCCCCTTCACACACACCCCTCCTCTTGCCTTCACACACACACACACACACACACCCCCCGCTTTCTTTCGCCTCGATTCATTAATGGAAACACTTATCTGTCGGGATTTATTTTTTACTTTTTTGAAAGGTAAACTGCAGGTTAATTTTTTTATTTTTACTTAATATTTTGTATTAATAATTTTTATATATTTTTTTTTGGTCTGTGGAACGAATAATTTTGGGTTCCATTATTTCTTATGGGGAAATTCACTTTGGTTTATGAGTGTTTTGAAATACGAGTTCACTTCCGGAACGAATTATGTTCGTAATCCAAGGTTCCACTCTATATATGTTGTATACATGCTGGTTAACATATTGGCAAATACATCTTTTATCTATACCTATTGACCTTAAACTTTCTGGAAGAACTGAAAAACAAAAAAAGGAAATGCAGACTGAAACACCAGACTGAACTGCAAAATGTGATATATAATTTATATTTAAATTATATATCATTTATTAATTAAATAACCAGTTTACTGTGTGCATCATAAAATTAATTGTCACCTACAGGTCTTGTTCCAGATGCAGTACCGCAAACAGTCCCTCACAGATATGAGCTGAACATGTCACAGGTAACATGGCTTGTTGCACAGAATTACTGCAGGGAGATATACATTGACCTGGCAATAATCCTAAGTTCTACTGATTGGCTAAGATTAAATAAAGTGGCGGCAAGGAAAGGCCTGACAACACCTACCTGGGTCGGTTTGTACAATGATGTCAATAGCTGGCGCTGGTCCTTATATGATCTTCCACTGAAGAATGTCACTTACACAAACTGGTACTCTGGAGATCCGAATAATTTTGCTGGGAAGGAATCATGTGCTGTGGTGGTAGAATATGGAGTCTGGCAAGATTCTGATTGTACACTTTTAAAACCCTTCATATGCTACAATTGTAAGTTAATATCCTGACTTCGATTTGCTAAATTTAAAAATAAATTATCAAATTAGTCATTCTAGTGCATAGCTAAGATATATATGTTTTTTTGTTTCTTTTACTGGACAATTTTTACAATTATTTTTGCCATTCTGTAGCTAATTTCACTGATGCTAGTAAATTCATTGGCATCTCTAACGGTCTGAGGACTTGGCTTGGAGCTCGAAACTACTGCAGACAATATCACACAGATTTGGCCAGTGCACTTAACAGCACAGACACAAATTACTTATGGCATTTGAGGGATGCCCAGGGTGATTCCTGGATCGGGTTATACAGGGATACTTGGAAGTGGGCAGATGGGATGAATGCGTCAAACCTTCCGTGGGCTCCAGGAAAACCAGATAATTATGGAGGTCTCGCAAACTGCGGATCATTTAAAGATGGACTGATTAGTGATGAAAGCTGCACCAACCTGCACAGCTTCTTCTGTTACACCAGTAAGTGTGTAGTTATATTAACTGATTGGTAACTTAATAGAAAAAAATATATTCTTTAGGTTTTAATTTTTTTTTTAGTTTAATTACTTTATTTTTTAAATATTTAATGGTTCCCTGAGAAAAAATGCAATGCTATGTTTTACGACAGTAATTCACAAGTGTTTATGCTTATAAACAGCTTTTTCAAGTAAAGGGAGGGATATTTAATGAGGATTTTTAAAAAAATTGAATACTTGAAAGAACAGATCACATACCGATGGCTTGAGAGGACAGCAGAAGACTCTCCTGTTCAAAACTTTCTTGAACAAGCTTTAAAAATTACACTACAAAAATACAAAATGTACTATAGCCTTTCTTAAGAGGAAAATTGTGTATTACTGAAAATTAAATATATTACCTGAACATGTGTGTGTTTCACAGGTTCACCAATGAGGGGTCAGATAATAAGACTGCAAGTGAAGTCTGATGGAAGTGTGCTTGATACTACAGTGCAGTTATATGTTCGAGCGCAGGTAAGTGAGAATGTCTGATATTTTGTGAGATTTTATGATTTTATGTTATTATGTGCTCTGTTAACATTTTTCACTGATCACCTGCTCAAAGTTTTGTTACTTATAAAGTTGTCTGCTCAATCTTGTTTCTTTGTTTTCTAGAAATTTTAAAAATCAATTATGGGCTTTCTGGTGGCACATTTTCCTTCTCTTTTCTCACCATTGTTCTTGCCCTAGATTGTTTCTGCTACATGTATTCATCCAACAGAGTCCATAAGAAATTTTACCATGCAATAAAGATGTTTGATAGTACCATGGTAATGATTTGCTGACATGGTACATGTACCACTCTAAGGTACTTGGTTCCACACAACTGCATATTTACTATAGTATGGTAATGCTTCTACCATGAACTGTAGAATGACATTTACCAGGATGCACTCTCTCACACACTCATTCAGACACTATGGGCAATTTACCAATTAACCTAACCTACATGTCTTTGGACTGTGGGAGGAAACCGGAGTACCCGGAGGAAACCCACCAAGCACGGGGAGAACATGCAAACTCCATGCACACAGAGACGGGAATCGAGCCTGGCCAGGAATCGAACCCGGACCCTGGAGGTGCAATGCAACAGTGCTAACCACTACACCACCGTGCCGCCTAGTATAGTACTATTGTTTCTATTTAACTTGTACTAGAAAAATCAGTAGCAATTTCTAATATGGTACATGATATACAAGCATACTATACTGGACTGCTGAAGTTTGGTAGCCATTGATGTACCCAATAAGTACTATGGTATTCACAACCAAATACGGTGGTACATACCATAATACTACCACAGTCCCCACCCAAGTGCCACAGAAACTACCCTGGTGCTTCTTTGACTATACTTTCTACATTTCTTCTTTATACTATTATTATTATTATTAGTAGTAGTAGTAGTAGTAGTAGCAGTAGTAGTAGTAGTTGTAGTAGTACTAATACTACCACAGGAGTTCCGGCTTCGCTACCATTCGGACATTCCTGCTTACTGCTTTGCGCTTTGCTGTACTTTTCTCTGATTTTTTTTTTACTTTAGCAGATCAGTACAGTGCTCAAACAAAACATTTTTGGCACAAACATTAAATCTAAAACTTTTTAGGATTGGACAAAAAGGGGACTTTTTCCTCCCGCTGCCAGCAGATGTAGGCACAGCTGCCTTCATTCAAACATTCAAAGAAAGAAAAAAACTCCTCCCCTCCTAACTTTACTTTCATGAGTGTCTGCATAACTGTTAGGAGAGGTGGAGATTTAGCTGCTATATTTAAAGATGGTTATCAATGCAAGCAAGTGTCATTTGGGGATTTATAAGCTGAGCAGGAAAGGTGCTCCATGTATTCTGTTCATCATTATTTACAGACCTCCAAAATACTTTCCAGATTTTATTGAAGAGTTCACAGAACTGCTATCAATTATTTCCTCAGAGTTTGACTGTTTTGGTATAACAGGGGACTTTAATATTCATATTGATAATGCAAAAATTAATACTACAAAGAAATGATAAGTGTTTTAAACACTTTTGACCTGACTCAGCATGTGCACAGGCCCACATATAATCGTGGACTTGAAATTCACCAAAGTGAATCTATAAAAACAGCCTTCATGCTGTCAATGTGGAACTAGTTACAGCTAGACAGACCTTCTTCTCAAACATTATAAACAGTAACTTAAACAACACTTGCACTCTTTTTGCTACTGTTGAGAGACTGACAAACCCACCAAGTCAGATTCCCATTTTAATTCTAAAAGATTTATTGCTATTATTTTCTATTTCTTTTTATGATTATTTTCTTCTCTTTTATGTAAAGCTTTTTGAATTACCATTGTGTATGAAATTTGCTATACAAATCAACTTGCCTTGTCTTGCCTAATAGTAGTAGTAGTAGTAGTAGTAGCAGCAATGCTGTGGTTATTATTATTATTAGTGATATTATTTAACGTAATTTTTTATTTTTTATTTATTTATTTTTGCTTTTTGTTTTTCTTCCTTAGTAGATTTTATCCTTATCACTTTATATTTAATTGCCCAGTTTGGCTGTACTTTTTCAATTTATTATTATTGTTATTATTATTATTATTACGAGTAGTAGTAGTAATGCTGTGGTTATTATCTTACTCACTTACTCGCTCATCGTCTATACTGCTTAATCCTGTATAGAGAGTCGCGTGGAGCCTATCCCAGGAAACTTAGGGCACAAAGTCGGTACATCCTGGTCAGGGTGCCAATCCATCACACACTCACTCACACATTACGGGCAATTTGGGAATGCCAATTAGCCAAATCTGCATATTTTTGGACTGTGGGAGGAAACTGGAATACCAGGAGGAAACCCAGTAGCATGGGTAGAACATGCAAACTCCATTGGTTATTATTATTAGAAAAAGTCCCCTAGACATTGAGACCAACATCAGCTGTGACATCATAGCTATGTCTATGATGCCACGGCAAGCACCACTCACATTTTCTTCAGGAAATGTGCCTCTCTAGTTATTATTATTATTACTATTATTATTAAAAATATTACCTTTGCTTTTTGCGTTCCTTCCACAGTAGTTTTTACCCCTAGTGTCACTTTATGTTTGACTAAGCAGTTAAATGCATGTATATATTGCTAATCTATTTTGTGACTTGATTCTGAGCTTCGGCAATAGGAGTGTATGCAAGAGCCGTCATACATCCTTTTTGTTCCACAGCTCCTACATGACTGCTGCATTTTGCAGAATATTTGTTGGATTCTCTCTTAATCAAGTGTGTTAGCCCCTAAATGTTCTCATGAATATAAATGGTGATGCACTGTTTTATGTTTGATTAAACTCAATGCAGATATTGTATTTTTATTTGTCCACCTAGAATATACAGGACCTAAGACATACAGCGTGAGGTGTATGGTTAGTGTTAGACATAATGTCTGGATAATAAGTTTGATGGCTAGAACAGGCTTCCATCAACACAATGTATCTAGCTCACAGTTATCAGTTCCTGTAATATTAAATGAGATGACATTAAAAATAAAAACTTATTTAGAAATGCTCTTGAGCACTTAATTCCTTTATCTGTTTTTCAGATCAAGCAGAAACTGGAAAAAAACAGCACGTTGGAAAACATTACATGGAGGGTGCAGCCAGATGGACAGATCTTCCACAAGAACAAAAAAGAAACGGATGACCTGTGACACCTATGCTTACAATTATGTCAACTGGCCCATTCAGTGAAATTTTAATTAACCTATAACATTTAAGCTTAAATCAGTAGTGGCTGTCAGACACCAGGGATAGCCATGTAGCATTTCACCGATGAGTGTGTGCTCTAACATGCCTTCTTTTTCGTACATTTAATTTTGTAAATTTAGTTTTGTTTTAGTTTTTAATTACAAATATTTCATTTTTAACATGGTCACAATTTTATAGAAATGTCTGCTTAATACAGGGATAAGTCACTCACTCACTTATCTTCTATACTGCTTTATCCTGTGTTCAGGGTTGTGGGGACCTGGATCCTATGCCAGGAGGCTTAGGACCTGAAGCAGGGTGCCAATCCATCACAGAGCACACACACACACACTCACACTACGGGCAATTTGGGAACGCCAATTAGCATATCTTTGGACTGTGGGAGGATTACCCAGAGGAAACCCACCAAGCACTGTGTGAAAACATGCAAACCATGCACACAGAGACGGGAATCGAACCCAGACCCTGGAGATGCGAGGCAACAATACTAACCACTACACCACCGTGCCGCCTCTAGTTAAGTCAAAGAAGGCATATTAAATTACTGGAACACAGGGATTCATGCATCATTATAAACGAACACATACAATATATATTACATGTAAGATATATAAGATTAGAATATATAAAGGTAAACAAAAACTTTGCCCTTAGCATGCATATTATTATTACTAAATTTCTTTCTTTTTTTTTCTTTTTTTCTTTGTAACTATATACCCAAATTAACCACTGAATTTTGTTCCTATTTTCAGTACCAATAAACATTGGAAATATATGTAGGGTGAATAGTGGTAAAGTGGGACAATGGGTAAAGTGGGACAGTTAAGCTTAATAATTTATATCTTTGC
>JAOVVA010119479.1:0-11261 GCA_028565275.1 Leiocassis micropogon | reverse complement strand
ACGTGGATCGGAGGAAACACATGGGTCGGTCTGCGGCCCTCCCGACTGATTGGCAGTGGAAGCTTAATGTGGGAGCCCCCTAGTGATGGGGTGGAATTGGACACCACTAAATTAGGGGAGAAAATCGGGAAACAGGGGGATAAATAAAAAATAAAAAAAAGGTCACAACACTTGTGAATTAAAAAAAAGGAAAGTGAGCGCTCATTATCTCATTATTTCCGTTTTTGATTTGAGCTCCAAAAAAGAAATAAAAAAACGTGTTTTTTTATTTTAATTTTTTCAGTTTTCTTTTCCAATTACACTGAACCAAGAAAATCACCCACTTTATCATGTTTTATAGCAGATAGTAATTTTAATACATCGGTATATGATGTGATTTTGGGGGATTGAACTGTCCGGTTTGGATTATTGGGGGACACCTATAACCCCTCCAAATGATGTCCACCTGTGAACAATGTCTGTGGGCTTACAACAATGTGTAAGTGGACAGATGACTGACACACAATTCAATCAAAAGAAACAAAAAAGTAACGTTATGTTATAGTTACTATCAAAAGCAACACCGCGGAACTGTGAACTTTGAACTCTGACTCTGCATGTCATTCTGCACATTGTCTTGTCCATGACTGGACATGGTTTCTACATTCCACTACTATTCTTTTTCATTTTATTACATTTTTATATTTGTATTATTATTATTTTATTATTATACTATTATTTTATTATTTGTACATAATGTAAATAATTTTTTTTTCTACAGCTAAAGATTTTCTTTTCTATATATTTCTAATTCCATTTATACTTCTAATTTCATACTTTATATTCTTATTTAAAACTCTACTTTTCTAATTTTTTTCAGCGCTCATCAGCGGTCATAAAAGCATTTCACTTCATATTATATTGTGTATGACTGTGTATGTAATAAATAACATTTGAATTTGTTACAGTTATGTGTATGCAGTTATTGGTGCTCTGTGACTGCATACAGTATATAACGTGTGTGTGTGTGTGTGTGTGTGCGCGTAATTAGAAATCCGGGGAGCTTGACCCTCACAGTGGGCGGAGGAATTGGGAAATGGCGTTCTTGACGGCCATGTTTGATGGCCATGGTGCACTCTGGGAAATGGCGTTGCCATGACAACACTTTAGAAAAATAATGCTTTAAACATGTCACTCAGGATGAATGTAGTAGAAACTCTCAAACTGATGAAGATGATCTGAGGATTTCATGAACACATCACAGACACACACTCGATGTTCGGTTTTATTAACGTCACGGCGACTCGTGTGAGTTTACAAACAGCCTCAGTATTATCTGAGTGTACGCTGTATCCATGGTTACCGCATGTCAACTGTATCCTAAAAGCCCTGCAGATCCAGACAGACGCAGTCGTACCGTTTATAGACTGTTTGTGTGACTTGCAGCAATGTTTTAATGTTTAGTTTATGAACTTATTAATCTCCTCACTGCTGTTAATCCTGCTGATCTCCTGTTTACACACGGCCTCCTCCGAGCACCAGAGAGAGAGGATCTGTTTATACCCGTCAGCTGATCAGTCGCAGCCCCCGGACCTGAGGGACAGGACGGCGAGAGAGAGACGGACACTTCCTGTGAAGCGCGGTGTGTAAATGTGGACGCGTACCTCTACGGAGAGAATGCAGCTCTGCAGTTTGTTGATGGAGCTCTCAGCTGATGTCACCGTCTTCACCAGCTCCTCCTGTTTCTCCTGGAGCTCTTTCTGTAGACATGCACACATTATACACACATTATACACACACATTATACACACATTATACACACATTATACACACACATTATACACACATTATACACACATTATACACACACATTATATATATATATATACAGTATATACTGCACTGGACAAAGAGCATTGGATTTATTTCATGGTTATAAATGCCTATAGCGGTGTGTGTGTGTGTGTGTGTGTGTGTGTGTGTGTGTGTGTGTGTGAGGGCCCTTGGAGAACTGAAGTCAGTGTATTGCAGACTCTCTCTGTATCTTATGGTGTGATCTTCTGTATCTTTTCGTCTCTAATCTGGTAACTTGAGCAGAATGTGTTCACATGTTGTGGGAGGGTCTGCATTCCTCAGGCAGGTCCACACACACACACACACACACACACACACACACACACACACACACACATACCTCACAGCTGCAGGAAATCAATCGAATACCTTTCTCTACATTCTCTGGGGAACTCAATACGGCCGAGGAAACAGATTTAGAGAAACGTATAACTTCTCACTCGGAGTTGGTCAGATATTTCTCATGAATTGCTTTTTAAATGTTCGAGTCTTTCTGTTGAAGTTTATTTGATTCCCTCTGACTCGCTCCTGCTAGGGGGGGAAAAGTCGGACCAGTTTGACCTGTTTCTCAGAATTAAGAGATTCCAAAAAAACAACAAAGAAAGGATTTCCAATACACTCTTACTGACAAAACAATGAGATATCAGGGTCATCCTTAGTTTTCTCAGCAACTACCAAATTATGGATGTTTCACTCATTCTCTAAGAACGTGTTTGTGCTTTTATGTACCGTAAGCACAATTGTTTTTCTTTTGACAGACTATATAATAACAACATCCTTAAAATGTTCAACAGTTTGGTACTACAGTATTTATTTTAATATACTTTAGGACTGACTGTTCCAATACTTTTGCCCACCTAAAAATTGGCACCACACTCTAAGGTATGACAAACTGATAATAATTATAATACATATTAACATTACACTTAAAACTTTAAAACTTATTTTTTCATGATTTTTGGATTGTGTAAAGGTGCTAACACAGCGTTAGCGCAGTGCGGCGACGCGTCACTATATAAATATAAAATGTAACTGAACTGAATTGTTTAGAAATCTAGACCAGGAAGTGAAAACTACAGTAAAACTCTGTCTCGCTCTTCTTTTGACCTCAAACTCTTCAGTGCAGAGCAAAAACAAAAGGCCTTGCTGTTCCAATACTTTTGAAAGTGACACTACCAAAGAATTAAACATTCTGAAAATAACTATAAGCCTATAGACTTACATCAGACTAAATGTGGGATGTTGAATGGTTACACAAACTGCCCAGACTATTTGGGTAAAAACGTCTCTGACACACACACACACACACACACACACACACATAGCAGCCACAGTCTGTATGCAAATAACTAAAGAGGAGTGTATGAAAGTGCGTTTCTTGAAAAGGTCTGTTCACGTCTTCACCCTGATGTCGACTCCAAACTCCAACACCTCATCATCATAAATGTCCCGTTTTATATTGATCAATGATCTCATTAAGAGGATGTTTGTCCATATTTTTTAATCATTAAATTATTTTTAAAATAAAGTAATGCGTAAATTATTAAAAAACTCTTTTGCAGCCTTTTGTAATGAAATAACGGCACAGGTCCAGTTTTAAGCCACTAATTGTTCAGCACTAATCTTTATACCGAAACACATCAGAAAACTAATCCTAAGCTTTATTAATTATTTGAACCATTAGGCACAAATACAGAGAATAACTGACTAAATGAATAAATGACTGACCGCTACCTGAAGCCCCACCCACATTTCCAACACATTTGAATACGGCACTCTAAACCAGAGAGAGGGTCTAAACCTGAAAACCACCTCATTATACTCCGGACTAACACCAGACTAACCAGGGCTGCGGTCTGGACTCTCAGCGCTATCACGCGTCACACGCGTCAGGACTGACTTCGTCCGATCTCATTACTCTGACTGAAGCTGATGAATGTAGCAGGAGGAGCTCACGGGTGGAACTTCACTGCAGATGTGCTGCTGGAGTAATTAAAGACCAGGTGTGTGTAAAGGTGTGTAATTATACCTGAAATCATGACGTGTGTGTGTGTGTGTGTGTGTACAGGTGTGTGTGAGAGACAGATGAAGTGGATTCAGATGAGTGTGAACAGGATGGAGAGATCAGTATGCACATAAACATGAAGAACATCAGGAAGAGAAGCCGATGTACACAGTTCCTCCACATGAAATCTCAACACTAAAACAGATGATTTGTTCGTCTCTACCTCGATTTCCCGGCGCGCCCCCGTGATGGACAGTGTCCCATGTCCTTGGTGTTGCTCGGACACACACTCCCGACACACGCAGCAAGTTTCGACGCAGCAGTACAGCTCCAGTGGACAGTTGTGCTTCTCACACATGCGTATCTCCAGGTCCTTCAGCGGCTCCACCAGCCTGTGGCTCTGAAACTTCTCCTTTTCCAGATGAGGCCTCAGATGATCCTCGCAGTACGCCACCAGGCACGTCAGACACGACTTCTTGGCTTTGCGCGGACTTTCAATACACGAATCGCACAACACGTCGTCCTCATGCCGAGCCTCATCCTCTCTGGAGCGGAAATCTTCTCCTGGTTCCTCCTGAGCACTTTTCTGGATCTTCTCCTCTTTCTGCTTCGTGCCTGGAGATGGATTTTTCCCTGCAATGCCGTTCTGGCAGCTGGAACTCGCGTAACTGTTTCCTTCTACTTCCATAAGGTCTCGGACTCTCCTGCTATCTGATGCAGAATGTGTGTGAAAGGTGGAATGTGATCTGAGCAAAGTAGACCTGTGTGTGTGTGATGTGTGTGTGTTCCTGGTAAACCACTCCCTTACATGCAAAAAGGCGGGTTAACCCGAGCTAGAAGGACATGTGGGCGGGGTCACACCTAAAGACTTTGAGACCATTTAAGGCAACACTTTACACAACAGTTACAACAGCTGAAGAGTTTAACTAACGCTGAAACCTCGAGTACTGAAGCCAAGAGTCATGTGACTGTGTAAATCTATTTTAAAGCGATCTCGGAAATAAATAATAAAGCAAAATAGTTTCAGTTTCACTGGATCACTGGATCTGTTTACTGTAATATGTAACGTTATACTTCAATAGATCCACTACATCACCATGGTGTCGCACCCCAGGGTCCAGGGTTCGATTCCCGCCTTTGGTCTGTGTGTGTGTGTGTGTGTGTGTGTGTGTGTGTGTGCATGTTCTCCCTGTACTTAGTGGATTTCCTCTGGGTCCTCCAGTTTTCTCCACAGTCCAAAAACCTGTGATGGATTGGAACTCTGTCCAACAAGTGTGTGTGTGATCGCAGAGGCCAGTGTGAAACTGTTTCAGTACAAACTAATCCACAGACAAACAAACAAACAAACAAACAAAGCAAGAGATTGAAACTGGGATTTAAAAACTAGGGTAAAACAGGATTAAGGTAAAGTCGGTAGGACTGAGCTAACACTGTGTGTGTGTGTGTGTGTGTGTGTGTGTGTGTGTGTGTGTGTGTGTGCAAAGAATAAACATGCAACAACATGCAAAGAATATAATAAATCACGTGGTTCCCCCCAGATTGTTTGATGTTGGAGATGTTTTTATTTTTATCTGATAAAAAACTTAATAATTTAGTAAAACAATTGTCTGGATCAGGACTAAGCCACGCCCAGGCGTTGCCTCATTTATTTAGTCTATAACACACACACACACACACACACACACCACACTTCCAAACTCTACTCTAGCTTGTGGTGTGTGAGGTGTAAGAGTTTTGTAAGACGTCCTGAATATTAACCTGATTATAAAAGTTAAAACATAACCGATATGGAGCTAAAGCTATTTGTTTTTAAGAGCTAAGGATGGCTACGTTAGCCTTTAGCTATAATTCTTTTTCTTTCAGTGGTTTCCTGCACAATACCCGTTCCCTGTGTTCTAACACGTGACTTGACTCATTCACACTTAGGGAACTTTCTCAGACTTAGACGAGAGAGGATTTGTGATATTATTATTATTATTATTATTATTATTATTAGTAATCTCACATTTCTGCTGTGTTTGATTATTACTCCTGTACAGTCGAGTAGTAATATCCTTTGATGTTTGATCTCTGATTTAGTTTTGGTGTTGGGGCCTCATTGGGGCCCTCATTGGGGCCCTCATTGGGGCCCTCATACAGGCCCGCTCACTCCTCCTACACTCCCAGTATATTTTACATCATTTTTAAGTGTGAAATTGTTGAGCAATATGGCAACACAGTGGACCAACAGGAAGCTTAGAATCCCAGTAAACCATTTGATTCACACCAGTTACAACAATGTCAAATGGGTCAAAAATAGATTTTTAAACGCTGTAAGTGATTTTAAAATGTCTAAAATGAAATTTCCCAATAAGTGCTCATGTGACGCCATCTACTGGTTATAGTGGCATTGTTTTGTGTGGCAAGTATTTGTGTGTGTGTGTGTGTGAGAGAGAGAGAGAGAGAGAGAGCGACTGGTGCGTAGTCATACAGAACTACAGTATTATTAAATTAAATGATTTCATTACTAATGTTTATGTAGATTTTTATTCTATTCTTATAATCCTCCCCAGATTCAAGGATCCCATGGGAGAAGTTGCATCTGAGGCAGCGAGAGTAAGAGGAGAAGGTGTGATCGTTCTTAAATCTGATGTTCAGACCTTCACAGTCTTTACTTTAACAGCTGTAATCCAACATTGGGTGATAAAAGTACTACCTGTAATCACATAATTAAAATTAAGCACTGGCACTCGTACACACTTAAAGTCTAAAGTCTTATATGTCTAGTAAGATTCATTAATACAGTGGTAGTAACCCAGTGTAAGGATCTGTCCAGTGACGGAAACTCTGGATAAGAGCGTCCACCAAATACATAAATGTAAACGTACTTAAAATTAATGACTTTCATCCAAGTTACACTCACTGTTGTCTGTCAGTACCAGTTTACATTTCATTAGTAATTTACACACTAAACCTCTCCTCGACACTAAACTAATTCACATGTATTTGCTGTTTTGTTTCTTTAGAATTCAGTCTGAAGGAAAATGCAGCAGCAGCAGCAGCAGGTCTAGACAGCTTTGAAGATGTCAGTCGCTCAGGGTGTGAAGACAAGCCTGAACAGGGAGAGAGCAACACTGACATCCAAGAGGATTTAACGGAATGTTGGACAGCACAGATTTTGGGAGATAAAAAAAGTGCATCCATGGCTTATATAAATACAAAAATAATACAAAAAGCGCAGGACAAAACCATAGAAACTTTGAGCACTGAGATGACGAGGGAACTTTTCCTGCACAGTTTCACGCTGATTATTTCACGTTGCTGACGTAAAGTAACAGGTGCTGCTATGTTAAGACAAAATAAAACTTTATTAATTCCATTAATTAATTAATTCTTGTTCCTGAGACTGCTAATACAATATAAGAAGCAATGAAATGAAGTAAAGATAAAGATGAAATATCCATAAAGTAGACATAAAATAAACAAACGTAGAACGGAACAACCAGTACCAATAGAAGTAGCAGAAGCGGGTTCTGCTGTAGAACTGTACACAGTGATGAGTAATACTGCAGGTGATATTGCTAATTGATATTGAGGAACCCTGGCATACAGATTAGAGGTACAGTATGGCTAATTCAGAGGTTTATAAATACTTTCTTCCAGCCTCTGTTACAGTAAATCCCACGACTTTTCCATCTGTTGGGAACAAAAATCTTGGCTTTCAAATGAGATGCGCCCCATTCATGAGAACTAAACAATGTGGGTAACTGGGAGCTTTGGAAACTGTGTGTGCCATTCTGGGCAAAATGGAGAAATATGGGGTGACTTTTAATTTCAATTAAAGTGAAAAATGAAGACTACTTCAATAAAATCTTTAGTAGTGGACATTGTCACAAAGCAGCTTTACACGTAACTCCACATATAAATAAACAAAATGTAAGAAATGTATAGAATTATAAAATTATAGCTTTATCTTGTGGAACAGTGAAAAATATCTGAAAATGAAATACATTTCCATAAACAAACTGTTTAGGGAATACTGTCCCTACTGTCCCTACTGTCCCTACTGTCCCTACTGTACGCTGTTGCTGTTCTGGGGTTTTTATGATGCAGTAAGTGTGTTTCACCAGCAGATGTGACCACTGTGTGGCGTTTCTTTTAAAGCAACACTTTAACGTGTCTGACTGGTTAAGAGATTAGATTCATCACTTGAGAGATTTATAAAAAGTCTATTTCTGTACAACACGTAGGTTCATTTTTATATCGTCTATGAAAACCTTAAATTCTTTACATTATTCTTGATATGTAAAATAAACATAAAAAAATGATTGAATCAAAATGTTAGACTACAGTAACTAGAGTATAATGTAAAAAAAAAAAAGATAAAAAATTTGAACTCTGAAGTGTTCTTGAGATGTCCCTCTGGAGGAACCTTCATAGGTTCTATGCAGTTTATTCCTAACTATCAGAAAGGGAGAAGAACATAAGGATTTCTAGTACAGTCTGTTGAAAAGCTGTAAAGTTTTGTACAGGTTTGTGTTATGTTTTGTAAGATGTTGTTAAACTGCAAAAATATCATCATGGCATAAAGTTGTCATTTTTGTAGCTTGATTAAAGTTATAAAGTTGTATATTATTAAGTATAGTTGCAGTATGTTGTACATATAATGTTGTAAAGCTGCAACACAAAATGTGTTTTTCTAAGTTATTGTGTTGTTATAAAGTTTTTTAGCATGATTAATTGACTGCCTCATTCTCTATAGCACTTATCCTGTACAGGGTCGCAGGGGGCCTGAAGCCTATCCAAGGGGGGCCACTAGGTGGGGTACACACTGGGCACACACACAATCTCACACACTAGGGGGAATCTGGGAACGGCACTTATTATAATCTGCATGTTTTTGGACTGTGGGAGGAAACTGGAGTACCCAGAGGAAACCCACCAAGCACGGAGAGAACATGCGAACTCCATGCACACAGACCCCAAGGCGGGAATTGAACCCGGACCCAGGAGGTGAGAGACCACAGTTCTAACCGCTAACCACCAGAAGGAATGAAGTCAGGACACACAACAGACTGTACATTCTACATTTGGTTTTGGCAATAGTGTGTGTTATGAACAGTACAAATAACTAACTATGATTTTAATTAAAAATGCATAAAAAAGTAAGTGAACTGCAATGTATAATTATTAATAATAATAATAATAATAATAATAATAATATATGTTATATACTGTATACGGGTTCCATCGAAGTGCTTTCATTCCTCAGAGTGAACGAAAACCCCAAACCAGTGAACAGTAATGTGTGTGTGCGTGTGTGTGCGCGCACGTGTGCAAGGCTACGATTCAGTACCAGACGTTCACTTTTAATTTCATGTTTATTAATGTTTATTATATATCACAAGCAGGGTTTAAAAAACCTTAAAATAGTGTTCAGCCTCAACATTCCTACACGTCCTCAGTTAGCACTGTTAGCCTAGCTCTTAGCTGCACGTGCGCTACAATTGGCTGATTCTTGCCCGCTAAGCGATATGTGTTCTTGTTTAAGAGCTCAGTGTTTAGTTTGTGCTTCACTCACTTCACTGTGTATTGCTCTGAGCGTTTGTGATGCAGAAATAAGCAGATAGCATTGCATTGATGTATGAATTATGTTTTGTGGGTGTGGCCTGTCCAACTGGAAATACAGAAATACATAAGAAGTAGACAGAATGATGACTTTCACAACTTTCAAACTCGAGCAAAAAACAACAACAAAACACCTGGTAATATGGACATCCTGCTGGTGTGTGTCGACGGGGGACAGACATCACACAGACGGTTTGTGTTATGGCTTCTGGAATACGGGAATGACATCATAAAATTATTGAACTCACCAAATGTTTGTATTATTATTATTATTATTATTATTATTATTATTATATTATAGTAGTATTATTTGTCACAGAAACAATCGAAAACAACCATCTCTGTGCTATTTCATGGTCGAACCTTTTTTGCTCAGCCATGTTTGTACAGTTGAATAAAAAAAAATAAATAAATAAATAAATTTCATCATATTGTCTAGGTTGTGCTCAAAATAAGAATAAGTCACTCTATACTGCATAATCCTGACCCCATTTAATAAGACAGTGAAACCTCGGATTGTGAGTATCATGTATCTCGCATGTGCTTCTTGTTTTGACGCCGAGCGTCACGTGATCACAACTGAGTCAACGGTTTTTCTCTCTCTTGCGCTGCGGAATTGTGGGTAATCGTCTTAGTGTTCGTCTCTTACTGGTATAATCAACATCCGTGCACGAGTGTACTGTTTACTATAACACTGTGACCACGTGTGTGTGTGTGTGTGTGTGTGTGTGTGTAAAACATATTTTATTTTGTGTCTGTATGTGTGTGTGTACAGCGCGCGTGTAAAGCAAAAGCAAGTCTCATTACAGACGTTAAAGATCCATTTTCTCTCTGTGTATCAGCTGCTGTGTGCGCACATGTCATTGGACACCGTGCACCACACACACACACACACACACACACACTCTTTCTCTCTGCTCTACACATAAACTCTGCTCTGTCGCGATTCGTTTTTAAGGTAAAGTGCAGGTTAATTTGTTTTATTTTTACTTTATATTTTGTATTAATTATGTTTATGTATTTATTTTTTTGGGCTGTGGAACGAGTAATTTGAGTTTCAATTATTTCTTATGGGAAAATTAAATTTGGTTTACGAGTGTTTTGGAATACAAGCCCGCTTCCGGAATGAATTATTTGTCACATGGACCTTAAAGCACAGTCAGATGATTTCATGAGTCAGAGAGCAGGGGCAGCCAGGAAACAGCGCCCCCTGGAGCACATAGGGTTAAAGGCCTTGCTCAAGGGCTCAGCAGTGGCAGCTTGGAGGTGCTGGTTAACCCACAGCATTTACCCGGGCCAACATAATAATAATAATAATAATAATAATAATATATTTATTAAACTTGCATTTAAAAAACTGCATTAAATGTTTTTGGTTTTAAGTAATAATATTTAGATAAAACTGCAGGTTGAATATCTGATATATATAAAGACTAATTGGTCTGAGAAATGTACCGTAATGAGACAATCATGTGTGAAACTGTAGCATCACATTGACATCACAATATCTAATTAGCATAAAATCTCGGAAAAGATCTTAATTTGCACCTTTCAAAGTGAGTGAGTTATCAGCTTTTTTCATCATCATCGCTAGCTGTGTTAGCATACTGGATTACACTAGTTTAGTTAAGCAAAGTGTCTTAAATTACAGCTATAAGTCGTCTCAGTGCAGATTTATTTTTGTCTATATTATGTTGCTAAGTTGAAAATGCGCTAGTTAAAAACTCCTAGCTTAGTAAAATAAAATAAAATGAACAGTATGATGTTTAAGAAAAGAGCATCAGCAAATTCAGTGACCGTTCGACTGAGAGTGTGT
>JAOVVA010119418.1:0-11263 GCA_028565275.1 Leiocassis micropogon | reverse complement strand
ATCAAATAAAAAAGAAACACATTGGCTAAATACAATTTCGTGCCCTTTTATGCAGTGTCCGTAACTTTTTAAAATTCAAATTATTCAATGATCTTAAGTGTCATTCAGGTGAAACTTGGCCGATGTAGATTTCACACGAAAAGACATAAACCTGAAAAGGTGTATTATTCTAAAATGAAAAATTGTTAAGATATCGTAAAATCAATTTGACATGGTTACGGACACTACATATATTTATTTAAAAAAAATTTAAAGCTTTTACCAAAATCCAATTTAAACAACAGTTTTTACAGGTCATATGCTTCTAGAAGTTTAAAACTATTTTACTATCAGAGATTTAGTAGATTTAGTATCTCATGAATAATTTGCATTCTAAATTATTGTTGTTTAAAGTGAGACAGTATAACACTGAAAAATAACCATTTTTGGGGATTATTTAAATTCATCTCTCCAAAACGGCTGACGTTAGCAGCTTGTAATGTTTAGAGAAAGAAGATCCCTTCCTTGTGGAATAAACTTCAGAAGTAGCTTCTTTGACACACACATTTTCTGTGTTAAATGTATAGTATAAAAAATAAAATCATCAACAATACTGATTTTTGGCTGTTTGTTACAGGTACACATGTCTCGAGAATCTCAAAATATTATAACATTCCGAGAAAGTATTAATCGAAAAAGATTTATAATACAAAGATTTTTTTTTAATTATGTTCATTTTAAGCAGTAACCAAGCCCAGTATTATGATGGTCAGCAAACCAGTTAGTAATAGTTTTGGCACTGTGGGCAGGTGAAACATTAAGTAATATTCTTCTCACTGTAAAACCTTTACTACAGGTACACATGCCTCTGGGTGAATGATAGACATTACTTGACTTAATATACTTGAATTCATTCGTTATGCATCACATTTTTATATAATCATTATAATTCTGTCAGGCTCGCTAGAGGGTGTGATGTGCAGACAGTGTGGTGGTTTTCAATGCAAGGTGTGGATTTGGCTCCGCGCTGTAGTGTGAGTAAAAAGTCTCGCTGGAATGCGGAAGCACGGAGTGCCGGCGTGTATGACGTGAGCCTTGCAGGAAAGCGGAAGCACGCAGCGGCAGCGCGAGTGAAATGCAGCCTGAAATATATGCCGGCATGTGAAATGTGAACTTTAAGCCTTACGGGAATGCAGAAGTGCGCAGCACCGGCGTGAGCGAGGGGCAGCCTGAGATGAATGCTGGCGTATGCAGCGTGAGACTTGTGGTGAGGTGGCAGCGCACAGAGCCGGCACGGGAAGAGAGAGCTCCGTGATAAATGACGGCATATACTGAAGGAGCTCGAAATGGTCAGTGGCGAGGAGTGAGGGTTAATCGTGTTCGTGGATAATGCGCAGAAGACCAGACGATGAATCTGGAGATGGAGAGTGGTAGAGCTAGTCGGACAGAGCATGGATTTATGATTTGGGTGACAGTGAACGGTCCGATGAACCTTGGTGAAAGTTTCTTGGATGTGGTCTTGAGAGGGAGGTCACGTGCAGACAGCATGACCCTTTGGCTGATGTGATATCTAGGAGCTGGTGACCGATGACGATTTGCCTGGCGTTGGAAGGTGCTTACATAGTAGCTGGTTGAAGGCGTGCTGCCATGTTCTTTTGCCACGACGGACAAAGGTTTAGGCTGAGGGAACTTCTACCTCCTCTTCCTGGGCAGAAAAGAGGGGTGGTTGATAGCCCACCAGAAGTGGAGGGGGACATGCCTGTGGAGGAGGTAGGTACCTAGGGTAGAAAGCGGCTCCAGAGGATGGATCCCGAGAGGCCATGCACCTTAAAGATTTTTCCAGTTCCTGGTTGATTCGTTCCTGTTGGCTATTAGTTTGGGGATGGAATCCGGAAGAGAGACTGGCGTTGGTTCCGATGAGGTTGCAAAAAAGCCTTCCAGAACAAGTCAGAAAACTGGGGGGCCCTGGCCGAGACAATGTCGACGGGGAGTCCGTGAAGTTGGAAGGAGTGATTAATTAGGAGTTCGGCCATTTCTTTGGCAGATGGGAGCTTCGGTAGTAGGATGAAATGTGCTGACTTGGTCCACAATGGTTAAGATGCAGATATTGTTTTGAGATGATGGTAGGCCAGTGACGAAGTCGATGGAGATGTGAGACCAAGGGTGGTGGGGAATGGGGAGAGGTCTAACGAGACCCTCAGGAGAGCGGTTAGTAATCGTGTTCCTGGCGCAGGTGTCGCAGAAGGCTACAAAGTTCTTGACGTCCTCCTTCATGGTGGACCACCAGAAGGGTTGTTGCAGGAGGAAGAGAGTACGTCCTGCCCCAGGGTGGCATGCCAATCTGGAACTGTGGGCCCAGTCTAGCAACCTGTGGTCATACAGAGGCTGGGACAAAAAGCTTGTTGGGGGAATAACGCTTGGGTCTGGTTCCCGTTCAAGGGTCTGCTGGACCAGGTGCTCCACGTTAAGTTGGGTTATTGACTTTATATTGACTTATTGATGTGGGTTAAGGTTGCCACGAGGCAATGAGGGTCATGGGTGTATCCTGATAGGTGGAAAATCGCCGGGAGAGGGCATCAGGCTTTACGTTTTTGGAACCGGGACAATATGATAGCGTAAACAGTAAAGACAGGGCCAATTTGACCACCAACAGTTCATGGTCCCCAATGTCTTAGTTGCCTTCAGGGGGTGTAGATCTGCGGGAGAAGAAGGAGCAAGGGTGAAGTTTATTGTCTTCCATGGACCTCTGAGACAGGACGGCCCCTATTCCGGATCTCGGATCTACTTCCACAACAAACTGGCAGGAGGGGACTGGGAAGATAAGGATGGGTGCAGTTGTAAAACGGTGCTTAAGATCCTTAAAGGTTCTATCTGCCAGGGGGTTCCATTGGAATTAAATCTTGGATGACGTGAGGGTCGTAAGCCACCATGCTGTAGCTTCGAATGAAGCGACAATAAAAATTGGAGAACCCCAAGAAGCATTGGAGTTCGCGTCTTGATGATGGTACTGGCCAGTCTTCACCTTGGTGGGGTCCATCTGGATGCCTGCAGGGGAGATGCAATATCCCAAGAAGGATGTAGAAGTACAATGAAATTCACATTTCTCCGCCTTGATGTAGAGTTTATTCTCCAGTAGCCATTGCAAAACCTGGCGTACGTGAGACTTGTGTTCCTTTACTGAGCATGAGAATATCAAGATGTCATCCAGGTAAGCAAAGATGAAAACATTGAGAAAATCCCTAAGGACATCATTGTTGAGGGCCGGTAATACTCCCGGCGCATTGGTTAAGCCGAATGGAACCACTAAGTACTTATAATGGCCGATAGGTGTGTTAAAGATGGTCTTCCACTCCCCACCAAGGTGGTAGGCGTTTCTCAGACCTAACTTCGTGAAGACACAGGCATCCTGGAGAAGTTTGAAGGCAGATGACATCAAGGGAAGGGTGTAGCGGTTCTTAATCGTGATCTCATTTAACCCTCTGTAATCAATACAAGGTCTGAGAGATTTATCTTTTTTCTCTACAAAGAAAAATCCTGCCCCCAATGGTGAAGAAGATGGACGGATAATCCCTGCGGCAAGTGACTCTTTTATGTACCGTTCCATGGCCTCTCTCTCAGAGTGAGAGAGGGAGCAAAGTCGCCCCTTAGGTGGAGAGGTGCCTGGGAGGATGTCAATCGCAAAGTCATGGGGCAATGTGGGGGTAAGAAGACACCGTGACTTGCTAAACACCTGTCATAGGTCATTATACTCTGCGGGTACCTTGGTTAGTTCGGGGATTTCCTCTCGTGGTGTAAGCAAAATTTGGCCCATAGGGGCAGAGCGCAAACATGAAGAGAGGCAGGTGTGGCTCCAATCCAGGACTCTTCTTTTAACCCAATCAATGTGTGGGTTATGCAGTGTGGGTTAATACCAAGGGAGACCCAGAACAATGGGTGCATGGGCATTTTTAACGGTTAGGAGGGTAATGGTTTCAGTGTGGTTACCTGAAAACTCCAGGGTAATGGGGTAGTGCGATGAGTAATAGTGCAATTTTTTGTTTAAAAGTCTTATCAAGAGTCTGAACCATAAAGGGTTGACGTAAGGGCGGGAGGAGAATTTTAGAAGCAGTGGAAGGAGAGATTAAATTCTAATCAGCCGTGGAGTCCACTAACGCGTGAGTGATGTAGGATTTTCAGGATGGGTCAGGGTCACGGAGAAGCATGATCGCTGGTCCGGGGAAGAAACAGATCCGGGGCCCCCCTGCATCCCTAGAACTGCAGCGGGGCCTGCCCTTTTAGTGGACAGGGGGTGACTTTGGGGTGGTCAAGGTCAGTGCTGAGGTTTGTGGTTCGCGACAAGGCCGACTCTTATTTCGTCGTGCCTGTTTGCGGCCATCAGTGCAGGTGGCTAGGTCAGCGCATATAGCCCCTGCAGACCCGAGAGAAGCTCCCGGGCCGTAAGCTCATCCTTAACTGGGTCCGAGAGCCCATGGAGAAAACAGTCAAACAGAGCCTTCTCATCCCAGCCACATAAGGAAGCCAGGGTCCGGAAATCTATGGCATAGTCAGAAACAGAATGAATTCCCTGCCATAGCTGAAGCATTTTACTCGCCGCCTGATGCCCCTTAGAGGAGCGGTCAAAGACCCTCCTCATCTCATCTGTGAAGGTTTTGTAGGTGAAACAGCATGGCTTTTGGGCATCCCATAATGCTGTTCCCCACTCTCGCCTTTCCTGAAAGGAGGGTGATGATGTAGGCGACCTTGGAATGCTCCGTGGGAATTGACGAGGCCTGCAGTTCTAGGACAAGGGAACACTGAGATAAAAAGGAACGGCAAGTTGCTGGATCCCCGTCATAGGTGGGTGGGGCAGGGTCGTGGGCTCTGGGCCAGGAGAGAGGTGGGGGTTGGTCGAGGAGTGGGCGCAGGAGGTGGTTGGTTCTGAATCTGGGTGGAGAGAGACTGCAGAGTTTCCATGATGGTTTGGAGGGTTTCTGTAATCTGTCTTATTTCCTGCTGGCGTGGATTTGGCTCCGCGCTGTGCTGTGAGTAAAAAGTCTCGCTGGCATGCGGAAGCACAGAGTGCCAGCGTGTGTGACGTGAGCCTCACGGGAATGCTGAAGCACAGAGTGCTGGTGTGTATGATGTGAGCCTCGAAGGAAAGCGGAAGCCTGCAGCGGCGGCATGAGTGAAGTGCTGAACTTGAAATATATGCGATAGCGTCCAGGTGTGCAGAGAGCTGAGGTGGTGAGAAGTAAGGAGCGGTTGGGAACATGGAACAGGAGTGCTCAAGTGATCATGGTGGGGCTGTGGCTTGACGTGTCGTAACAAATTCAAATTTAACTTCTACAGTTAAAATGGTTGTGATGAATGTGCGAGATGTTCACTGCTGTGTTAGCTGTTGACATTGGTTACTAGGTGCAGATCATTCATCTGTGTGGTTTTTTTTTTTTTAAGTTAATGCACTAAAGGATTTAAGAACTAAGATTAAAATGCCGAAACTGGCAAATTTAATGTTCAAGTTTGATTTACGTGTAAGATCCCACCTGTATGTCTGGTGCAAAATGAAACAGGTTAGTTATTAGGGCTATTATCTTTGTGTATAATTTAACAATGCGCTGTGATTGTGTTTGAGCTTGTGCAATACAGCTTTATATGTTCGACTCCCGCCTTGGGTCTGTATGTGTGGAGTTTGCATGTTTTCTTACTGAGTTTCCTCTGGGGACTCCAGGTTCCTCCCACAGTCCAAAGACATGCAGATTATGTAATGCAAATTTAGATAATTCCTAAATTTCCCCATAGTGTGTATATGAGCATGCGAAAGTTGACCGGGGTTCCTACCACGATTGTAAAAATGGGAGTAAATACAATAGTCGCCATTGGCCTCTACTGTCCCTAGCTGGACTACAGAGGTTCCTAGATGAATGTAAAATACAGAAAAACATTACATAGAAATAGAGATAAATATTTTCTCACACATTTCATACACATTTCTCTAATTTTCTATTGATCCTGTACAGGTGCTTTGCGACAAGGACCATTGTTGAATACGCTATTAAAGTGAAATTGAAGTTGTAGATTACTGAAAGTTTGTCGCTATGTCATATCCACATACTGTAGCAGTAATATCTATCTGTTAATGTTACAGTCTATAAATCTTATCATGGAATAGATTCAAATATAAATTTTAAAGTGACATTCATCACCAAGGACCTTAAAGGCATAAACAAGTACTGTATGTGGAAGATATTCTCATTTTGCTCGGGGTTTGGTCAGTTGTAACTGAAGTTGGTAATATTGCATTGTTGTGTTGCTAGTATTGCCAATTTTAGTAATAATCTGAATAAATTCTGTTAAAAATTAATAAGGCACTGTAACGTTTTTTGACATGGTAATGGTGACTCAGTGGTTTTCACAGTGGGTTTCTCGTCTGCCATGCGGAAGGCCCAGGTTCAATTCCCACCCAATGCTCAAACCATAGCCAATGGATGCATTTAAAATGGGAGGGTTGCGTCAGGAAGGGCATCCGATATAAAACCTGTGCTAAAGTTGTGTTCAGATCAGAGGATCCTCTGTGGCGACTCCTCAATGGTAAGACTAACAACAATAGTGTGAAGTCACCAAAATGATCAAATGCTTTGATCTGCTCTCTTTGCTGATAATTTAAAAAACAATAATCAAACAAACAGATGAGTGTTGGATTAGTTGCATCATTTCTACTTTTACAGCACCCAGACTCTATGAAGCATAATTTAGTAATTAACTGCAATGTAATATGTTCAGTTCAGTTTTCTCACTGACAATTTACAATTTGTAACCAAAGATCAGGTTTCATCATGAAGATCCTCCACATCTACTTCTGTAAGTTATTTTCTTTGACTTAATCACTGATCATATTTAATGAGTACATTCCTGACTCACACATTTGTGTATTACTTCCTAATGAGGGGAGAATCACCACAAGTTGTAGTTAGTCTTTTGACTGCTCCAACCAAGGAGTCGCCACAGCAGATCATCTGATCTGCACAACAACTTGGCATTTTATGGTAACTACGTGTCAGGTTTCTCACCTGCCATGCGAAAGGCCCAAGTTCGATTCCCAGCCAATGCCAGAACCCCAGCCGCTAGAAGCAGTGCCAGGATTGCATCTGGATGGGCATCCAGCGTAAAACCTGTGCCAATTTGTTGTGTGGATCAGACGGTCCTCCGTGGCGACCTCTTGACGGGAGCAGCCGGAAAGACAAACAACCACCACAAGTAAGGTTTTTTACAGCTTCTTGTGTGCTGTGGAGCTGCAGAGAGTTTCACAGAGAAGTCAGTAGATTTGGGACAAAATGTGACTCTAAAGTGTGAGGTGTCCATAAGAGATGGTTCCTGGTTCCTGATGAAGCCATCAGAACCTCCAGTGTTTATATTATGCTTTTTCTCAAGCAAAGCCAGGACACACACACACACACACACACACACAATATATGTCACTGTGATGTGCAGGTTGATGAAGTGTGTACCCATCATATCTAGGCTGGATGTATCTCACCCATTTCACAGACAGACTCCTCTTGTCTGTGAAAGGGCAGGAAATACTAAAAGAATGCATTAGTGTGTATATGAAACACAGTGTAACACTGACTCGCTGGTGTTTGTGGACCACAATAATAAAAATGTTTTTAAAAAGAATGCGCATCTGTGTTTTTCAACTAGGGGCATAACAGAGCATTAATCTCAGGGTTGTAAACTTAGCAACTGACAGAATGTACTAATGATGGAATAAGCTAAACATTTAACTCTGTAACTATGATAGCCTCAGCATCTCAGCGAGCGCCTGGTGGCTGGGTCTGTGACAGGGCCCAGACAGGCACAGCCCAAAAGACATGGATACCCATCCTTCCCCATCCCATGGGATGGAGGACTGACCACCCACAAGAGGAACTGATGGGGTTGGGTGTGCTGCAATTTGGGTGGCAGTGAAGGCTGAGGGCCTTGACAAACCAAACTCGGGCAGCAGAAGCTGGCTTTGCAGACTTGCAATGTCTCTGGGGGAAGGAGCCAGAGCTTGTGCGGGAGATGGAGTGTATCTGTATTAGTTAGATCTGGTGTGGCTTTCCTCTACACACAACCTCATCTCTGTTCTTCTCCTGAGTTGCCCAGGGTGTGAGGCACCAGGTAGGTGTAGGGATACTCACGAGTCCCCATCTGAGTGCCACTACATTGGAGTTTACAAGCATTCCAAATGAGACATTCTTGGAGATCCTGAATGGACTCCTTCAGCAGGCCCCAGTAGGGTACTCCACAGTCTTGCTGAAGGACTTCAATGTACATGTGTTCAATGATACTTGGAGGTGTGTGATTGGGAGGAACAGCCTCCCTGGTCTGGTGGGGAAGCTAAGCCTGTTGGTCCTGAACACCTCCCTCTGTAATTGAAACCTGGACTTTCTGACCAGAAAACCTCATTCAGTGCAGATCAGAAACTGCACCTTCAGCACGACCAAACTGAGCACTGGCGCCCCCCATGGTTGTGTGCTCATCTCCTGCTGTTCACACTGCTGACTCACAATTGCACAATTGCACAATTGCACAGCTCCATGTTGATAAAACAAAAGAGATGGTTGTTGACTTCAAGAGGACATGGTGTGACCGCTCTCCGCTGAACATGAACAGCTCTGTGGAGATCGTCAACAGCACCAAATTCCTGGGTGTTGACCTGGAGAAGAATTTTACCTGGTCCCTCAACACAAGCTCCTTGCACTAGAAAGCCGAAAAATGTATTTTCTTTTTGAGATGGCTAAGGAAGGCCCAGCCTCCACCACCGATCCTTACCACTTTCTATAGAGGGACTATTGAGAGCATCTTGAGCAGCTGCATCACTGTCTGGTTTGGGAATTGTGCTATCTCGGACTGCAGGACCCTAGGGTTAGAAGAAGTCTTCTTCAAAGATGGTCTCCATCAGCTCATCCATCATTTGGAGAAGTGTGTCGCCTTGTAGAAAAGGACTAAGTTCACAACCAACTTTTGTTTTATACAAATATACACATTATATTATTTTTTCTTAACAATAATAACAATTTCATGATCGCCCCAGTACATGTGTTTTGTGGACTTAGAGAAGGGTCCCCGGTATTATCTGTGGCTCTAAAGTGTGGGCGGTATTGAGGGAGTATGGGGTGAGGGGGTCACTCTTTAGGGTCATCCAATCCCTTTACATGGAAGGTTTGAGCTGTGTTTGGTTTCTCTGCAGTAAGTCTGACCTGT
This sequence comes from Leiocassis micropogon, assembly GCA_028565275.1. Taxonomy (NCBI): domain Eukaryota; kingdom Metazoa; phylum Chordata; class Actinopteri; order Siluriformes; family Bagridae; genus Leiocassis; species Leiocassis micropogon. The sequence goes on along the minus strand of JAOVVA010119418.1, from coordinate 2,059 downwards.
TTTGAGTGGGTATTGGCCTCCACCAGGGCTGTGCTCTGTCAGAGTTTGCTAAGGTGACCAGGGAAAAGCAAGTTGGGGTTTCCCTGCTGGAACTGTACCTCACAACCCGATTTAGGATAAGCGAGGTAAAAATGGATAGATCACTCTTTTGAAAATCTCTGTCCTGGAATATGGCTGTATCATCAGGGAAGAAAACTCCATAGATGTGATAAGCTGGTGATTCAGTACATTCAGGTCATCAGCTGACTTCATTTTATTGTCACATAACATTGCTGAGCCTAGAAATGTGCAAAAGAAGCAACCACAGATCATTACACTGCCTTCAGAGGCTTGTGCTGTAATTACTATGAATTATTGGTGCATTGCGACATGCACATCCTTTCTTACCCATCTCTGGAATAGACTCAATCGGAACTCATCAGACCACATGACCTTTATTCATAGCTCCAAAGTCCAATCTTTATGCTTTATGCACCTCTGCCCTCTGCACCCGTCTGACATATCCATACACCTTCACCAAGCATTTAAGTTATAACAATTTTTTTATTATATGTTGGACTGGACTTAACCTAATTCTTGTTAGTGCAATCTTGTTAGTGGTTTTTTTTTGTGACCTTTTTTTTAATATAAATAATACATAAAATTATTTATGTATTTATTGGATTATTGGACTGATTGGGTTCAGCACAGTTTTTTTTACTTTTACCAAAAAACATTTAATATGCATACAACAAATATGAACATATAACGTTTTCTGAAAAAAAAAATCCACAATCAATATTACAATCAAGTTTATCCAGACTGCATTATGATGTTTTAGTCTTGATTGTAAGCCTGCTGTAGGAAAAACAATACTGTAAATCTCCAAACTGTGATGTGAAGCTTCAAGAAGTCGGAGGATAGACACACACTTAACACTTTAGTTTTTAATTGCTACACAGCTTTGCAGAATACAGTGCGTTTCGTGTGTTATATGCTAATAAGTGCCATGCAGTATGTTTGTTAGTGTGTATGTTGTGTTTTGTATATTATATGTCAATGTATAATGTGCTTTTTGTATTATATGAAATATTTTACACTATGAATGTATTTAACAGATAAATCTACACACAGTCCTCATGACTTTTGTGCTCTTTTACAGCGCTGGTGGCCAAAAGCACAGATTAAAAGCAGCTACACTGTGGTGGAGTTTATTGTGTTTCAGCCTGTGGTGTAACACACACACACACACACACACACACACACACAGTGGTCACACAAACTGTTATTTTTTTCCAAAAGCTGTGCTACATGATTGCGGTTATAGTCTGCACACTAACAGGTCTCACACACGTCTAAGGTGAACAGCTTCATCTTCCGCTTCTTGTTCTCAGAGTGTGACCTTCTGCAGTAACGTTCCCACAGGAGTTTTTCTCCACATGGTGGAGCTTTACTGCACATCTTCTTTTGTTGTCTTTGTAACTGTGTGTTCTTTCACACAGAAGTCTGATTTCAAACCTGTTTTTGTCTGTGTGTCTTATTATATTCATATACTCATATTCATATATGTATAGATAAATAATCAATGATGGGCTGGTGTGATGAAACTTAACATTATATGCTAAAAATATAACTCTGTGTCTGTCTCTTAGTGTGTACACATAGTGTGTTGAATTCAGTTGGTGCAGTCAGAATGTGTATCTCAGATGAGTGCAGAAAATTTTAAACATTTGAGATGAGTTGTTGATGCATTGTTACACATCTATACTGATTTTCTTTTGCCATGCCCACTCAACATTAGAATAAGTGGAATGTGACCAAGAAGACTAAAGCTAAGGAATGTATAATTATTTATCATAAAATAAATTCATTGTTTTTCATAGAATCAAATGGTCTGGGAGGTTTTTTTTCTGCATATAGAGTCATTTCTGATCTTTTTATCAGGAAGAGATGAAAAAAACCTTGCGGTCAGTGTGAGTTGAACTGCCATTTCCCCCTCAGTTCTGTAGCTCTAAACGTGTTCATGTCTGAAGTTTCCTCACTGACAATTTACAATTTGTGACCAGAGATCAAGTTTCAT